>JAASGH010000003.1:0-237456 GCA_023334155.1 Globisporangium heterothallicum | reverse complement strand
GCGGCTGTTCTTGTTCGAGTCGCGAAATCGTCGTCTTGGCATTTTCAAAGCGAGTGAGCTCCTCGGCAGTTGGTGCGTCATCTTCCGCTGCCACGAGACTGCGGGTACCGGCGACTTGGTGTGGCACGTGGCCGTCTCGGTAGGCGATTCGACCTGCTGGACTCTTCCTCCAGTGCAAGAACTCCGATTGGAGGTCGTCGCTTTGCGCGACCACCGAGGAAGAAGAAGCGTGCGTGAGCGCCACGACAGCGATCGCGAAGACAGAGGTCTTCATGGCGGTTTCTATCTCTCTTTCTGCCGATGACTGGATGGAGTGTGCTCGTAGCACGCCACAGGCAAATCGGGAAATGAGGAATGCGCCGCACCACGAGTCAGGTCGTCGCCTATCCTGGAGAGGATGCAGAATACAAAACTCAGTGTGTGGGAGGGAAAGCTGCATCTCGCAATTGCACCCACACCCTCATACGGTAGACGAGAGTGGGAGGACACCCTTCCATTCCCTTTGGAATCCGCGGCTGCAAAGCAGGACAAAGGCCAGGTTGGGTTTGCAGAAAACGGTCCTGGAACCACTCTCAATACCGCCGCATCTGCACGGAAAGGGGGGACTCCTTCGAGACACTGCGCGGTGAATGCACGCTTGCTTTGCCTTGCAGTGCATCCCGCACATTGGTGTTATCAGAAGTTGAGTGCATGGTGAACGCGTGAGCCAGTCATTCACATGCATTGCGCGGTTTATGACATAACTCCTACGCATGCAGATTCATCAAACCTACTGGAAAACATCTTGCAGAGCTTTCTCAAAGATGGCGAGCCCCAAGTCGCATTCCTCAGCAGATACCGTAAGGGGAGGCATAAAGCGCAGCGTCTCGAAAATGCTGGTCGTGAGCACCATCATGCCGTGGTCTAAGCAGGACTTCGAGAGTTGAGCTGCTGTCCCCGCAGGGACAATCTTCGAGTCGAATTCGATTGCGACCATCAAACCCAGCCCTCGGACATCCTAAGAACCCAAAACAAAGCAATGTCAAGCACATGAATGTTAAGCGATCCGGGGAGGTTGTCTGTGCTTGAAGGGCAAAAGACGCACAAGGATGGGGTATTTGCCGGACGCTTTCAATCGCTCCAGTCCAGCAAAAAACTGACTCGCTCGGGCTCTCGTGTTTTCAAGTACGTTCTCGTCTCGAATCACATCCTAGTGCGTTGTGGTGGTCAGCCACACCAAGTAAGCGAGCACATCGAGTATTGCTGAGCAGAGTAAATACCTGAGTAGCGATCGCAGCAGCACAGGAGACTGGATTTCCAGCGAATGTGCCTCCCATAGCACCCGGAACCTATTTCGATTGTCGACAGAAACCGAGCACATTGGTGTGTTTAGAGGCGAGAGTGTCTGCATGTGGATGACACAGCGTTCTTCTCACCTGCAGATCGGTTAGTTCCTTGCGACTTGCAATCGCACTCAGCGGGAAGCCATTCGCAATCCCCTTTGCAACTACCAAGATGTCTGGCACCACATCGAAATGACCATCAATCGCAAAATACTCGCCCGTGCGTCCGAACCCGCTTTGAACCTAACGACAATGAGTGAGTTCCACGCATGCAACCAAACGACGAAGAGCCACTCAAGCGCTCCATAAACGCTGGCGACACCACGTACTTCGTCCGTGATCATCAAGATGTCATTTTCAGAGCAAATGCGTCGCAAACCTTGCATGAAGCTCTTCGGCGGCAGCAAATATCCACCTTCGCCCTATCACCAGGAACATCGCGTTCTTCTTGCGTCAGTCCCTTCGAACAGCATATGCATTTTCCACAACGATGCACTCGATCTATGCTCACCATCAACGGCTCAACTAAAATGGCTGCAGTGTCAGATGGCGCGGTTTGCTGTTTCAATGCAAGTCGAAGCTGATCCAAGCACCACGCGCTGCATTGCTCTGCACAGGAAACCACACCCAGTCAGTGCAACGATCGTCTACTGTTGATGCTAGAACCGCTGATGCGTAGCTAGTCACCTCCGTCGTAGATGGGTCCATGTGCAGCGTACGGATATGGCACAACCGTGACACCACTCATCAATGGACCGTACCCAGTGCGATACAAGGTTCTGCTCGTGGTCAAACTCATTGCACCAATGGTTCTCCCATGGTATCCACCCTATACAACACAAACAAAAGAGCGCACACTGGTCAGTCCAGCTAGTTTCTAACAGCGACGACGACAGCCAGAGTAGCCTTACTTGGAACACAATGATGTTCTGCTTCCCAGTCGCGTGGCGAGCAAGCTTCACTGCATTCTCAATGGACTCGGCACCTCTGCGAAGGCAAAAGGAAGCGAAAAATGAACACCGGATCCAGGCAGATCAGTTAGTACCTGCTCCCACGTCAATGCGCTCGCTAGACAAGACGTACGAGGTCGCAAACACAAACGAGTTCAATCCTTTCGGCATGAGAGGCACCAATCGCTCGGAAAGCTCGAGGATCGGCTCATGATACGCCACATTCATCTATCGACAGCAACACAGCAACACAGGAGTTGTCAACAGAGCTCGGGCTGCGCTTGCTTCCTGCGGTAGCATTGGCACAGAGCTGTGCATCTCGCGCTGTCCACGCACCATGCCGTGTGCGAGCGTCTCGATTTGCTGTTGCGCCGCCTTGATAACGCGCGGATGACCATGGCCAACGTTCGCGACGCACACGCCGCTCGTGAAATCCAGCAGCTTCCGATCCTCGCTCGTCCATATCCAGCTGCCTTTTCCTTTCTTCATCACCATGTCGAAGGCGCGGCCGACTCCACGCGCGAGAAGCTGCTTGCTGCTCATGACGCTCCGGATTGTTTTATGGGGAGGTGGAGTGGACAACGCGAAGTAGCGAGGGGCGAATATTGAGAATGACGCCGTTCTCTCTTTCCCCTGGTATCCTTCGCAGTAGTGCCGTCGAAATGCAGACACACACTCACGCACACTCATCCAATCATGCTCATTACCACTTCCATTTCGACAATGTGCTTCGAAGCATCCAATGTTGCAAAAGTTGGCTTCATCACGCAAATGTTGAAGTTCGTAAAACCTCCAAAAGAGAATGCTCGTAATTACGTCGTTTTTACGGATCGATGAGTGTGTGTGTGTGTAGCCATTTCCAGCACGATTGCAGACAATTCGGAATACACACACAAGCATTCGGCGCGTCCGAGAGCGTAGAGTTTGCAGCAGCGTGCTGAAATGGCGATCACCATCAAGCGTTCTGTGGATCCGACGCGCTTTTGTCCATTCACGGTGTATACATATATTTCGGTTCGTTTGTACGACTACTATCCAACCAGACTCTTCGTTCAGCGACGCTCTACTTGTCTCTCTGCTTCGGCTGCTTGGTGTTGTGTGCGTTTCTCCCGCTCACTTGGAGAAAACATCGTTGAGCGCTTTTTCAAAGATCTCAAGACCCAAAGCGCTCTCCTCGGCGGAGATCGTGAGTGGAGGCATGAAGCGCAACGTCTCGTACACACTCGTCGTGAGGATCATCATGCCATGGTCCAAGCATGCGTTCGACACCTTGCTCGCGGTGCCGTATGGGACGACCTTGTTGTCGAACTCAATGCCGATCATCAGTCCCTTGCCGCGAATGTCCAAGATCGGGTATTTGCCCGAGTCCTTCAGACGGTTCAATCCGGTCATAAACTGCTCCCCTCGTGCACGGGTGTTCGCGAGGATGTTCTCTTCTTCAAACACATCTTGGACGGCGAGTGCGGCGGCACAAGCGACCGCGTTACCAGCGTAGGTACCACCCATCGATCCAGGAGGCTGCTTGTCGGTCAGCTCTTTGCGGCTCGCAATGCCACTCAATGGGAACCCGTTCGCAATACCCTTGGCGATCACTAAGATATCTGGAGTGACATCAAAGTGGCCATTAATGGCAAAGTACTCGCCAGTTCTTCCGAAACCAGATTGAACCTAAAGCCACAGTCCAGTCAGTCAAACATCGTATCGTGCGGGTCGCGCACAGGATGCACCATGGTTCACTTACTTCGTCGGCGATGAGCAAAATGTTGTTTTCCGTGCAGATCTCGCGCAATCCCTTCATGAAGCTCTTTGGAGGTACGACGTACCCCCCTTCGCCCATGATCGGCTCAATCAGAATCGCGGCAGTGTCCGACGGCGCTGTTTGCTGCTTCAATGCGAGTCTCAGCTGGTCCAAGCACCACGTACTAAGTTGCTCTGAGAATGCACAGGATGAAGGAGCACATCGTGAGTGCATTGCATTGGTGGTGCCATCAGTGTAGATATGTGCGTATGGTGTCCACGAAGAAATTACCTTCATCCTTTATTGGAGCGTGCTGCGCGTATGGGAATGGCACGACGGTGACGCCGCTCATCAATGGACCAAAGCCAGCGCTGTAGATCGTCTTACTCGTCGTCAAGCTCATGGCGCCAATCGTGCGTCCATGGTAGCCACCCTAACCAAAGCAACCCACTCACGTCAGCATCCCATGCAACAACAGCAACAAAAAGGATCCAATACGGAATTGCAATTTGTGGTGCGAAAAGCTACCGACCTGGAAGACGATGATGTTCTGCTTCCCAGTCGAGTGGCGAGCAAGCTTCACTGCGTTTTCCACTGCTTCCGATCCACTATTAGACAATATACAAGGAACCAAAGCGTCAGACTTTACAGCCGCAATAGCGAAAACGATGCAAATGCAACACATAAGCTTACGTGGTCGCGAAAAAGAGCGAGTCGAGACCCTTTGGCATCAGGGGCAACAAGCGGTCCGTGAGCTTCAGCATCGGCTCGTGGTAGCCAATGTTCACTTGCGCGTGCACCAGCGTAGCAGCTTGGTCTTGCACGGCTTGCACGACGCGTGGGTGGCAATGCCCGACGCTCGTGACGGCGATGCCACTCGTCAAATCGAGCAATTTGCGGTCGTCGGCCGTCCAGATCCAGCTTCCTTTGCCTTTCTTCATGACCAGTTCGGACATGCGTCCGATGCCGCGTGCGAGGTGTTGCTTGCCCATTGTCGTCTTCGTGTGCGGTTTGCGCTTGGGGAGCTTGGTGGTGTGTGTGCGCTCGGTTGTGCACTTGAGCGCAAGTTGGGATATGTTGCAGTCTCCATATCTCCAAGATCCGCATACCCCGTTATTGTCAGCATCCTTCAATCTGCAGATCCCGTAAAAAAGGAGCAAACGTTTCCAAGCATTTCTTTCAGCATACTCTTTATCCTGCATACATGTATCCAACCATATAGCTCAAGCTGCCTCTTTATCCTTACCGACCACCTTGATTGCGATCCGTATTGATTATGGTGGTTTTTACAGGTGTAATTACGATCGTTGCCTTTTTTGCGCAAAGATCTGGGAGCGTACGGCAAACATCCCGAATCTGGGAGCGTACAGGAGGGAGGGATCATCAACCAGACTTCAAAATGCGCGATGGGAAGCAAATCGCTGCGACCGCATGCTTGTGCATCTAGGGTGAAGTGCCAGGTGGCAGAGAGCGAGAAAGTGCGTGTGGTGGCAAGTCGCTTGAGTGGTAGCCGCTGTCGCATCAGCATTGAAAGAGCGATGCAATCCGTGGTGATATAAATAGGGGAACCATATACTTGCTTGTTTAGTGGTTGATATGCATCTCGCTCGTAAACGCTGCTCGTGGATGGATCAGTTCTTCGAACGGGTGAGGTGCGCTTGAAATCCCAAGCTGTGAGTATGCTCCAAGGTGTGTATACTGTGTCCGTTGGTCCTTGGAGCGAGGCTCGAATCGTCATGGAGCTGTCGTTCCATTCGCTGGGAACAGCGGGCGAAGACTCAGTTTCTCGTACAAGTCCACAACCTGCAAACGCAAAGCACATGAGCATCCGTCAGTTCCATGCGCTACGATAGTATCCTCCATGCTCTCCCCATCAACCAATGCTTCGCCTTTCTCGAGTATTCATGGACAACTACTCTCATTTTTCCGTTATCCATCGCGGACGCATGACGGGCTGTACGTCCACGTCTTTAAAGTCGCGATTCGTGCGTGAGTTCCTCTCGGTTTCCACGCCGCACTAAATGGTACCCTCGTGACTTTGCTCAGGAAGAAAATGGAGTACTATCCACCCTCTTGCTTTTTTCGAGATGGATAGGGATTTGAATGCACCACACACACTCGTAGCAACACATGGCGCTCTTACGCACAACGCACCTGCTGGAAGAACTGCTCTTGCTCGCGGAAGAGCCCAGCAATGGCACCCAGACTGTCGTCTCCCGCATTGCGACGACGACGACGACTCTCCGCTAACGTGCCCGCGATCCGCTCGGCGTTCTTGTCGATGCACTCGAGCAGGTCCTGCACCTGCACGAGCTCCTCGGGGACCGTCTTGCCGCCGCGCTCCAGCTCTTTCATCAGCGTCTTGCAGGCTTCCACATATCCGTTGAACGCGGCGCCGCTGGACGTCGGTGTGGCCATCGTTCGCGGCGTTTGCGTTGCTGTCCTCGATTGCAAACGCTTGCACCAATTGGGAAGAATAGTCATCCCTATTGCGCCTGTTTAGGGACCATTCCGTAACACTAGAACGCTTTAGGAGTCCTCAGTCGCAAAAAGTGGACTCCATTCCGTCCATGCAATACAGTCTATTTTTCATGCTCTCTTTTCTCTATTTATCGAGAAATCGTGGTGACAGATACCGTCATTTTGCGTGTCTATCAGCTAAAAGACAGCATGCTGGAAAGAGCACCCTTTTTCCTGTGAACGACCAAAATCCCTAGATTAGCTGCGATTTTGCGGGACGTCTCGACCTCAAATGAGGAAGACCTTTGAGCTCAGCAGGATATTCGGGACACACTCGCATCTCAACACAGAAAAAGAGGGAGAAGAACGAAGTGGGGAAAGACCTCAAACGGAAGGAAGGTTTCGCTCTCTATCTGTGTGTCTGTGTGTGTGTGTGCATCCTGTATCTATACACACCCACCCAGCTGCGTGCACAGACATACCACACGCTAGACCAACCGCGGAGGGTGACGACACAGAGCGGGAACAGCGACCATGTCGGCGGATCTGTTTGCGGACTGGCAGAAAGAAGAGGAAACGTCGAACGGCAACGGGTTCGATGCGTCCGACGATGTCTATGAGTCGCCCTACGCAAGCGCGACGGGAGCCTCGGGACGCGCGGGAAGCGTCGACGAATACGGTGACAGCAATGGTGCCGACGATTTCGATTTCGAGACGCTAGGCGACAATTTCGCGTCAAAAAGCGCAAAGGAAGACGAGCGACCGATGTTTGAGCTGCGGGAGCACGGACTGAAAGTGTCGCGACGCAAAGGATTTACATTGAGCTGCATGAGCGTCGGGAATGGCGTCATGGCGTTGGGCTCGTTGGAAGGTATGCTGCTGCGCTGCACCGTGGATACGACCGACAGCTCGGGCTCCGTGGAAGAAATCATGATTGAGCCGCGTGTCGCGATGTCGAACGTGTTTATTGACCCAAGTGGCGGGCATCTCTTGATATCGATGGAGAATGGCTCGAACTTCTATTTGCACACCAGCACGAACCGTCCGAAGAAGATCATGAAGGCTCAATCCGTGAAGTTCACGTGCGTTGCGTGGGATCGCCAAGGCGGGTTGCCGACTGGCACCGAGCCAATTTTGGTCGGTACCGATACCGGTGCAGTGTTTGAAGCCGAGTTTGTGGATGGCAAAGAGCGATCGTTCAAGAAAGTGTACCAGATCTCGAACCAGGGTCCGATCGCGGGACTGGAGTTTGAGCATTGGAAGACCTCGTCGGGCGAACTCCGATACTATGTGATGCTCACAACTTCCGGATCGGGCAAGCGACCCACGCGGATGTTCCAGTTCATCGGAGGTCAAGGATTCGAGTCGCTTTTCAGTCAGTACACGAGTCCCGATCGACTGCGTTTCCAGGAGTTACCGGGCGATATCCCGAACGCGGACTTGCGCTTCTTCGCAAAGCAAGAGCGGGAGCGTGCGCGATGCTTTGGTATCTTGACGGGCGAAGGTGTCTACCATGGCGACTTTGTATTTGGCTCCTCGAGCAATGTCGACAACACCATCACGGGCAGTGATCTGATCTCGTATCATGGGAAAACAGACAATGCGCGTTCGTGGAGCCCTCCCATTTCGCTTGCGGTGACGCTGTACCATGTGATCCTGCTCTTCCCTCGCTATGTTCAAGTGATCTCCAAGCTCAGTGGTGTGATTGTCCTCGAAGAAAGTTTCGACTCCCGCGTGGGCACCGTTCATGGAGTCAGTTACGATCCAACGTTCAACACGGTGTGGATTCATTCCGATCGCCGCATCCTTGAGGTCGTGATTGCCGACGAAGACCGCAATGTGTGGAAGCTTTTCCTCAACAAGGCGATCGCTGGCAATGGAGACGACCGCGACTTTGAGCATGCGCTCTCAGTGTGCCGCAACGCATGGGAGCGCCAGCATGTTCTCACGGCACAAGCGGACAAGTATTTCGAGAAAGAGGAATACGACCGCGCTGCCGTCATCTATGCCAAGACCAATCGGTCGTTCGAAGAAGTCGCACTCAAGTTTCTGGAAAAGGAAACGCGTGACTCGCTGCTTTTGTTCTTGCTGCAGAAGCTGAAGAGCTTGGGCAACGATGAAAAGACGCAGAAGACCGTGCTGTGTTCGTGGATCGTGGAGCTTTTCTTGGACAAGTTCAATGTCTTGAAAGGAAGTGCGCAAGATGTCGATGCGCACGCGAACCTTCTTTTCGAGTTCAAGCAGTTCTTGCAAGACCAGAAAAGCCACTTGGACCCAGCGACAACGTTCAACTTGATCGCGAGTCATGGTCGAACGGACGAGTTGGTCTTCTATGCAACGCTGATCGAAGACTACGAGAAGGTTGTGACGTACCACGTGCACCGTGGCGAATATGGCGCGGCGATTGAGTTGCTCCGCAGCGTCCCAACGTCGAAAGTGGAAGAGCTGTATTACAAATACTCTCCCGAATTGATTATCCACAAGCCAAAAGAAGTGTACGAAGCCTGGAAGGAAGCCGAGACCTTAAATCCTACGAGATTGATCCCTTCGATCGTGCGCCACGTGCACCAAAAGGATGCGATCACCAACAGCCAAAAGAGTCGATCGGTGCTCGAGCTTGCAATCCGGTTCTTGAAGTTTGCGATCAAGCAAGGGAACTGCCGCGACCCAACGATCCACAACTACATTTTGTTTTTGCTCGCGAAGCACCCGGATGAGCGTTTGCTGATCAAGTTCATGCGCAAGAAGCACAATGGGAAACACCTTTTCGATATTGCGTTTGCTCTGCGTCTCTGCACTCAGAACGAGAAAAATCGCGCCTGTATTTACATTTACTCTGCGATGGGCTTGTACCAAGACGCCGTCGAGAAAGCGCTCCAAGTTGATGTGAAGATTGCGAAAGAGATGGCGAACATGCCCGAAGAC
This sequence comes from Globisporangium heterothallicum, assembly GCA_023334155.1. Classification (NCBI taxonomy): domain Eukaryota; phylum Oomycota; class Peronosporomycetes; order Pythiales; family Pythiaceae; genus Globisporangium; species Globisporangium heterothallicum. The sequence goes on along the minus strand of JAASGH010000003.1, from coordinate 228,061 downwards.
GAAGAAACAAGGAAGAAGCTGTGGACGCTGATTGCGAAGCACACGATTGATGCCGGTGGCGAAATCAAGGAAGCGATGGGGATCCTGAAGGAAAGCGGGTTGCTCAAGATCGAAGACATCTTGCCGTTCTTTCCCGACTTTGTTCTCATCAACGACTTCAAGAGAGAGATTTGCGAATCGTTGGAAGTGTACAACGACCGCATTGAGCAGTTGAAAGAAGAGATGCAGGACTACACGCAATCAGCCGAGCTGATTCGTGGCGATATGCAGAAGCTGCGCAAGCGTTGTGCGATTGTGTCTGGCAATCAGCGCTGCGAGTTGACAGGTCAAAATATCCTCGGCAAGGAATTCTACTTGTTCCCGTGCTCGCACGCGTTCCACGCGACTGCGTTGCGCCAAGAAATGCAGAAGCACTTGAACAGTTTCCAGCGTCAAACCGTCAAGCAATTGATTCAGAAGCTGAATGAGCTCTCGATCGAGATGCCTGCGACGACAAATTTCTTCCAGCGTCCACTGTCTGCGATTCCATTCTTGAACTTGACCACCAGTGAGAAAGAAGCGATGAATCCGAACGGGGACGCAGCAAATGCGACGAGCGCGAGCGACGCTGCCAAGCAAAGCATCGCGCAGGAACGAGAGATGGTGCAGCAGAAATTGGATGAAATCATCGCGTCGGAGTGCATTTTCTGCGGCGAAGTGATGATCAAGTCCATTCACACGCCATTTATCACCCCCGATGACGAGCTCTCGGAAGGAGCGGAGTGGAAAATCTGATCCAAACGCTCTCCGTCCAGCCGCATGGTATTTTTGAGTGGAGTCTGTCGTTCGTATTGATCAATTGAAATACACAATCGGGAAGAAAGAAAAGAACAATGTGTTTGGTGGTTCAATGTGTGCTTTGGACGAGGAAGGATGGCCAAAGGAAGGATGACCAGAGGAAGGGGAGCTATGCGTCTCTCTCTGCATGAGACTTGGACCAGACCTGCCAAATACGGGGATATGATCCCTCCTCTTTCTTTTTTGGCGCCAATTGCAGCGACGCTGAGCCATTCGCCTTCATTCATTCGCCACCTTGATCATCTCCATTGTAGCGACGCATTACGATACTGTACCGAACCCGTCTCCTTTATTCGACTCCCCCATTCTAGCCAATGAGAGAGCGAGATAGTGTTCATTTGGCAGCTGAAGGCGAAAAAAGTGCAGATGCGTTAAAAAATGGACCGTTCCGAACACTGCTCAACGTATTCTCTCAAACATGCAAATGTAGAGGCCTTTCCGACTCCTCTGCCCATGCAGAGGCGACAAATGCGAGCAGCAATACAATTTGCAATATGCAGCGGTAGAGATATCACGGTGCCGTTCAGAGGGGCTTGTGTTCGGAGTGGGTTTTGCAGCATTGTCTCTTTGTGAGCTGCACACACAAACAGCCACTCGAAACGAGAAACCACACACTCGGGTAGGCGCGAGGAAGCTGCTGCAACGGATCGCCGCAACGGATCGCCTCCGCAATCCAAATCCACCGAGCGATCCGCGCATACGGAGCCCGTTCGCTTTGTGTCTGTCTGTCGGTTCGTTTGAAGAGCAGAGAGAACGAGTGGAAGAAGAGAGCGCGCATTTTGGTCGCGGGAGAGAACCGAGCAAGTGAAGAGAAGAGAAGTGAAGAAAACACAGACACAGTAGGGTGATCTCTTTTGCATTGATATCGATAAGCAGTCTTCTTGGGACACGACATAGAGACCAACAGCCCACGCGAAAAGGGAAGGAACGATTCTGAGGCTGCTTCCCGCGCAGTTGAGACAAGCGAGTCGACGAGCCGACGATACAGAGAAGCGATGACGACAACGGAGGTGCCGACTCGGTACACGCTGGTGCGTCCGTCGTTGCTGACACCCGAAGGCGCGGCGGCGGCGGCTGCGACAGCGAGCGCATTCCCGCCGTTGCCGCCACCGCAGCACCGAGCGAACCAGCAGCACTCTGACGGCAGTTCCTCGTACTACCTCTCGCCGCGCACCATCACAGCTCTAGAAGATTTCGAGAAACGAAGTCACGACCCGAATGTGATGTACGGCCGGGATGTGATCCAAGTGCCGCTGAAAGTGGAAGCCCGCAACGAATATGTGAACCTCGTGCTCTCGCATCGTGAATTCGATATGATGGCGGTGCATATCCCGCAGTACGATGAGATGCAGCCATTGGATTTGCTCGAAGAGATCACAAAGATTCTCAAAGAAGAAGACAAGAACAAGAAGATCAAGCAGGGGATGGCCAGCGACGCGAGCGACTCGGTCTCGATATTCCAGGCGCGGATTCTCGAGTTGGAGTTCGAAATGAAGCGGCTGAATACAAAGCTCGCTGCTGCGCGGTCGCTGCAATCGAGGTGTGTGATGAGGGTGGTGGCATGATAACGATTTGTGTCAAGGAAAAGTAGATGCTGATGGTTTTCTGTGTGTGTGTTGTTGTTGTTGTAGCATCACGGATGAAAACACGACGCTTCGAATGAACGTGCGGGATCTGGAAAAGACGACGGTCGAATATGAAAAGCTATACATGCAAAACGAGCTGCTGCGCGAGCAAGCCGTGATTGCGGCGACGGAAGTAGTGCGCATGAAAAAAGTCGCGGCCGATGCACAGCTTCAGGTCATACAATTCAACATGGAGCTGCAGCGGTTGCGCACCAAAGTCCACTTGGAGCGCGAGATTTTGAACCAGACGGCCAAGGACATCATGGACACCGTCGTGCGCGATGTGCGCAAGCGCGAGAAGATCCTGCAGGATAGCTACTTTGAAGAGAAAGCGGAACGGCAGGTGATGGCCGAGAAATACTATGAGCTCTCGGGGCGTATCCGCGTCTTTTGCAGGATGCGTCCGCCAAAAGTGCGCGGTTCGGTCGCGTTGCTACGCCCAAAGCCCAACAGTGTGCTCGTGGAGCGAGGCGCAAAGGAGTTTTCGTTCGATCACGTGTTTGGTCCCGAGAGCACCCAGTCGGACGTGTTTGCGAAGGTGGAGCCACTCGTGATGTCGTTTGCCGATGGCTACAATTCGTGCATCATGGCGTACGGCCAAACGGGCACGGGAAAGACGTTTACGATGGTGGGGAATCGTGATGCCAAAGAGAACGAAGGCGTGATCCCACGCGCGCTGCAGCAAGTGTTTGCGGTCGTCAACGCCCGCCACTTGACGTACAAGGATACGTTGAGCGTGAGTATGATTGAGATCTATAACGATCAGATCCTCGACCTGTTGACCGAAGACTCGAGTCGAAGCGGGAAAGGCGCTGCGGTGAAAAACGAAAACGATATCACTGCGCGCAATGTGACGCTATGGTCCCACGTCGACGAAGTGCTGGCGGAAGGCAATGCGAACCGGAACATCGCCGCGACGAGCATGAACTTGGAGAGCAGTCGGTCGCATGCGCTTGTGTATTTGCACTTGGAGAGCCAGCACCGTGACACGTTGGAGACGAAGCGGAGCACGCTGTGTTTGGTTGATCTTGCCGGGTCGGAGCGCATTTCGCGCAGCCAGGTGGAAGGGGACCGGTTGAAGGAGACGCAGCATATCAATAAGTCGCTGTCGGCGCTGGGCGATGTCGTGTATGCGCTTCAGCACAAGGCGAAGCACACGCCGTATCGAAACTCCAAGCTGACGTACATGCTACGCGACATGTTGTCGGGCCAAGCGAAGACACTGCTAATGCTGCAACTGAGTCCAGATGATTTGGACGTAGAAGAAACGACGTGCTCGCTGCAATTTGGCGCTCGTGTGAGCCAAGTGCAGATGGGTGCGGTCCGTCAAAGTGTGGAGTCTGGTGAGATATTTAAGTTGAAGGATGAGAACCGCGCGCTGGAAAAGAAGCTGAAGGCGTACGAAGAGAAAGTTGCGGAGTGGAAAGACGAATGCCGCTACAAGAGCGAGCAACTTGGAGACGCGCGCGAGCGAACGAAGGAGCTGGAGCGTCGATTGCGGTATCAAAGCGAAGAGGTCGCCTCCTCCATGCAGGAAAATGTCGACCGGAACGATACGCTGAACTTTTCCACGGACGACTCGATCTCCCCACCAGGATCCCCCGGTGTCCTCCCACCTATGCCGTCGAGCCCAACGTTGTCGGCGAAGTCGACCCGTAGTACGACCTCGACCGCGTCTGCTGCGAGCTTGCCAAGCGCGTCTCGGCTTGCTGCCACGCGGAAAGCGACGATTTCGTCTCTTCGACAGCCTGCGTTCACGGACACGGTGCTCGACGCAGAAACAAGACGACGGTCGCTGTCAACGTTGCCCGTGCGTGGTAGCTCCTCGACGCTATCGGCCCGCACCATCCGCGCAGCGCGAGAAGCGCCATCGTCGTTGCCGAGTCGCAAGCCGCTGGTCTCGTCGTCTATACCTCCAAGTCCAGGAGCAGCGAGTCGCATCACAAGGACACGAAGCTCTCTTGGCAGCAGCGCGACGACGACGAAGACGACAACGACGCCGTCAACACCTGGAGCCGTTCGCACCCCTCTTCGACGTGCGAGCTCCCTTGCATCGAGTGCCGGACCCAGCAGCGGAATCGCTTCGAAAAGCACGACCTCGACCTCGAGAGTGGACTCGCGCCGACCGCTGACGACGCGCTCGTCGACTTCGCTGTCGTCCAGTGGCGTTCGAGGTTCGACCGCGACGACAGCAGCGTCTGCTTCATCCTCTTCATCGTCCTCACCCGGTTCAGGATGGAAGTAGTTGGTTGCGTTCCTGTCGATTCGAGAGGTTCTTTTGACATTTTCTTTCCCCATCAGATAGAAGTAATTAATTCACAGACACCCCACGTTCAAATGTTTTCCCAAGCGTGTGTGTGCTCTTCTATTTCATGGTGGAGTTATCGCTTGACTTCCAGCGCGCATGGTTCTGCTTGCTGATGTGACGTCCCGTGCTGCTGCTGGAGGACTGCGAGGAGTGGTGCGAAGACCGTGGAGGAGCCTGTGCTGCAGCTCTTGCTCGTAGTCCCTGTCCCACAACGACAAAAAGCCAACAAGTGGAAACACATTCTTATCAGAGTGACTTTCGAGACCAACACAAGGCAGCAAGATCTCATCGTCTCACATGAGCGCAAGGCGGACGCGTTCCTGCGACGACAAACGGAGCCCGAGTCAGGTCAGATAGATGAGCAAACCAGCATATGGGAAGAAGCAAAAGAGCTTTCCAAGGTGCTGTGGTGGACATACCTCCGTCGTCGGCAGCAGGTGGTTCAATGCGGGCGAGCGCGTGGTGTACGTTGTATTCATCGAGATCCGTGGACTGATCCGTCCGTTCGCGCGATAGACGCCATTGGGCGATTTCGCGATCGCTGGTGCTGCGATCGCTGCGCACGATGCTGCTGGGTCGAGCATCTCAAGACGGACACTCTGTCTCGGTGTGACGACTGCGTTCAGCTGTCGCTTGTGCTCGTCGTTCCGCTGCATGTGGATGCGCTCGCGGATCGCCTGCGAGATCTCCATGTTGCGGATCGCTCGGCTTTTCGTGGCGTCCATTTCCGATACGATCTTCTTGACTGGCACGGACTCGGTGAAGTAAGAAGCTCGCGCTTTGGGGAGCACGAATTTCGTGGCGTCGACGCGACCAGGCTCTTTCTCCGAGGTTGCCGACAGGTTTTGAATTTTCTTTGCTGCTGACGTCCCTGGGACTGCTGCTTCCTTCTCGGCCGCAGCAGCAGCTGCTGCGACTGCCAAGTCCTTGTGCGCTGCTGTGGTGTGCGTTTTCACATTCGAGCTAAACTGCGCACCTCGAAACAGGAAGCCAAGCTCTTCCTCCATGGGTTTCCAATACTCCGGCGGGATGCTCAGTTTCACCACGGAGCACACGAAGAAATAGACGCACTCGAAGAAGTGTTCGTCTTCTTTGTGGTTCTCATAGTTGCTGCAGTGCAGGACGAGCCGCGCATACGAAGATGCCATCGCTGTCGCACAATTCGACTGGGTGTCGATGGCGCCAGCTATCCGCTCGCGCCAATTTTCATCCTGCAGAAGCTTCGAGTCCTCGAAAGCTCGCTCGCCGTGGTCTTTTTGCAGAGTTTTCACTTTCACAAATGCCAATGCGTAGCCAATCGCAGCGCGAGCAAAGAGAAACATGGTTTCTACGAGACATACGCAGCCGTTTAGAGAGGCATGTGGTTCTCAGCCGCAAAGAGAGTGGGTGCACTCACCAGAGTCATGGAAACTGATAAACTTTAGCGGCATGCGAAAGCGTCCGTTCTTCCAGTTTTGCTCCATTTCGCCATAAATATCATCTAGTTGTTTCAATCACACCGACGATTTTACACGGATCATGACGGCGCCATGCAGAATTTGAGGACTGTAAGAGAGCATTCAACGTACCCATTCGCTTGCGCACATCGTGGGACGAACCCTTTGGTGCAGACAGCGATGCTCTAAAGATATACAGAACGCACGCACATGAACGCCAGTGGAAAAGCGATAAGCAGCAGCACAGGGACTCTCGTTTTCTTCGCGATGTCAACAGCGACATCCCCTACCTTCGATCACTTTCCATCAAGAGACCGCATCGCCCACTTCGCCGTGAAGACGTCATTGGCAGGTCGGAGACTACCAGCTTGACGTACGTCTCCCAATCCGTTTTCTCTCTCTCTCTCTCGCTTTTGAAGAGATGCGCGTCTTCGGTATCGCAGGTGCTGCTCTTTTCCACTCACGTGTTGCACATCAACGTTGCAAGAAGAATCACAATGAATGTTCCAAAAAGATGTGGAAATGTATCCATTTTGGGGACGGAAGCAGCACTCTCCCAAACTATAAATAGCGCGATCGCATCGATTCCGAGCAAGACTCTTTCGAACGACTCTGCTGCTGCCATGTCAAACGAGGGGAATCCCAGAAAAGACATTGCTGCCACGACAGTAGAGAGAACAACGACGGAAAGTGCACAGAGTTTTGTGTTTCATTGAGATGCTGTGTATTGCATTGTCCTGTTATTTATCAAACCCAGTCTCAGGCGCTACTCTCGCAGCGCCGAAACAGCAGATTTTTCACGGGAACAACCCGTTTTCAGAAAAAGCTGTCGGAAGCCCATCAAAGGAGACAGTCGAGATTCACAAACGAATCGACTTACGCCTTGACCGAGCTCTTGCGGCTGGAACGACGCTTAGCGACTTCACTGGCACGACGCTCTTTCTGCTCCTTAACGCGCTGCAGTGCCATAAGGCGAATAAGGAGCAGGAACAGACCCGCATACAAAGTAAACATGTTAGCATCTCATCACAGCTACAACAACAACAAAGAACACCATCGCAAGCACGAACCTGAGCGTGGAGACGGTTGTATTCCGCGGCTTCACGGGTGACCTTCTCGCGCTGGTTGAGCTTCTTCAAGGCGATCTCACGCTTGTGGTGGAGGGTGCGTGGGGTCACAAGACGCTGGATCTTTGGAGCCTTGTCGTTCTTCTTGCCGGTCTTCGACTCGAACTTGCGGCGGATGACGTACTTGCGCACATCGTCTTCCTTCGTCAAGTTGAACAACTTGCGGATGTTCGAGGCACGCTTTGGGCCGAGACGACGTGGGATCTGCACGTCGGTCAAACCTGGGACTTCGGCGTCACCGGCCTTGACCACAACCAAGTTGAGCACAGAAAGATCTGGACCCACGATGCAACCGCGCACGGACTTGCGCTTGCGCTCACCCTTTCGGCGTGGACGGTAGCACGACTTGCCCTTCGACAGAAGAAGGCGGGCGCGACCGTTGGACAACACACCTTGCTTCATTGGGAAACCTTGCTTGTCGTTACCGCCGGAGATGCGGAACACGAAGCCCTTGAACTCATCGCCGAGAACGTCGCCGTCGACTTCCTGCGAGATACGCTTTTCGTAGAAAGCACGGAGCTTCAGTTCATCATCGATTTCCAAAACCTTCTGGCAGGCGGTAGCTGGGTTAGCAATGTTGAGCTTCATTTTTACTGATAAGGCTGTCGACAACAACAAACCACACACGAAAGAGTCAATATGAGTTCTTTCTAGTGGACCTGCTGCCAGCAACACTGTAGCCCTCGAAGCGACACCAACAGCTGCTGCCAATGCTCGATCATATTCGCGCGCTTTCTTACCTCAGGAGACAACAAGGACAATGATTGCCGCGCTGTCCGCCCCAAACTCGCCGCATCCGATCCGCTCAACAGCCCCCACCCAATCAATTCCGCACCGCATCCCCCCAGCACGATTCTCAGCATTTCGTGAAACCCGCATATGAGCGTTTGTATACGCCCTCCTGTCATACCTGTAAAACACGATACAAATCGGAGCGCTCTCATCAGTCAACTCGCTTAAGTATCGATCCCAAACCCTCACTCATCCGTCAAGCAATTCAACCAACCGACACATTTGATCCTCAGCGGTCCGCTTTGGGTTGCGATGAACCGGTTCGATGAGACACACACACCTGAACCGCGATGGTCTGCCAGACAACCTCTCGTTCTCGAACTGGTTCAACTGCGATTCCAGCGGTTTGCATTCCTCTCGAAGTGTCTTTTGCATTGATCATCTCATCCATCAGCACACGATTGGAGCTCCGAGTCGTTATCAGGAGAGAAGCAAAGGCGGCAGCATGGGCAACCAGAACAGCACTCCGACAGCGGCAAGTGGAGCTGCGGGCGGATGTCCCGTCCCGCACGACCAACGAGCGGCGCCTGCTGCGCCAGAGGGCTGTCCAGTGCAGCAGGACTCGAAAAAGACTACTGACGCGCTCAGCGGTGGATGCCCTGTCAAGCACGACAACGCCACCACCACAAGTGGCGAGCCAGCGAAGGAGATTTACAATGTGTACGGTCAGCGCATCGACCCGACGAACATGATGCCTTACAACCCGAACCAAGAGCCGAATGACGAACAGCGCTACCCGCTCCCTCAGGAACGCGTGCAATCGACGATTCCAAAAGGCGGCACCGAAGGCACGTGGTTGTACCCATCGGAGCAAATGTTTTACAATGCGCTGAAGCGCAAGGGCAAGGGCGAGGACGTCCACGAAGCCGATGTGCCAACGATCGTGTCGATCCACAACAACATGAACGAACGCGCGTGGGCTCAAGTGGAGCACTACGAGAAAGTGTGCCACCCAGACTCGGACCCGAAGCTGCTCAAGTTCTGTGGCCGACCAGACGACCTCACGCCGATCGCGTGGGTGAAGAACTTGCTGGGCTTCGGCAAGCCTTTCGATCGCCATGACTGGACGATTCTGCGCAGTGATGACACACGAGTGCGCTATGTGATTGATTATTACTTTGATGACGAAAAGGCTGTCGAAGACAAGGTGCCCGAATTGCACTCCGCGAGCAGCGTCAAGTCGATCTCGATGTACGCGCGTCCAGCTGTGGACTCGGTTTCAGACCTCGTGGATCGCGTGAAGTTCCCGCTACTTGGATTTATGAAGGGACTGCAGGAACCTGATATCGCTGCTCGCAGTGCTTTGGTGGAGAAGTCCCACGAAACAGAGACCCTCGAGCCTCTCAGTGTGCAGGAGGTCGAGCAGACGTTTGCCAAGATCAAGGATTCCTGCCAGAACTGCTTCGCGGACGTGAAGACCTGCCAGAACGAAGTGGACTGCTCGCAGGCGGCGACCATGCTTCAACTCTGCATGGGCCACATCATCTGTCCTCCTGAAGCCACCAAGTTCACTCAGGCGCTGAAGACCGGCGACGAATCCCACATAGAATCCGCGTTTGAAGCGATGAGCAATAGCCTCGAGAAGTTCCAAGAGCGCAGCGCCAACGCGATGCGAGAACAAGCTGCCCGTGAGTCCGCGGCGTCCGCTTCTGGGTGAAAGAACTAGCGAGTTGATTTTCCCTCTCTCCTTTAATTACTTTTGCATCTTGTAGCAAAATATCATGTAGACAAGAAATAAAAGAGACCCTCGGTGATATGAAGCACATGTGCTTCTTTACTACGCACTCTTTGCTCTTTTTCTATTGCCAATCAGTCGTCGTCGTCGTCGTCCTTGCAGACGATGACTGCGCCTCTCCGGTCGACGTATTGGCTGCGCAAATGACCCGCGCGCTGGTCTTCAACCAGCAAGCGAGCAAACAGTTTCGTCGCTGTTCGTGCATACACAGAGTTAAACCGCCACAAAGTGTGGAGTGTCAGCACACGCAATGTCATTCGTGCGCAGAGAGAAGCATTGATTGACGTACGGGATGGAGACCAGTCTGCTGTCAGCGCTCCTCGGCCGTGCTGCAACAGCTTTTCGCACTGCTTCCGCTCAGTGTCGTGTGCTTTTGTACGTTCGATGGCGTCGTGGTGGAGAAGCATGCGGTACAGATGGTCGTGGTTGTTTTCCTGCGCGTACGAGATCGCACTTTTGCCCTGCCGATCCTGCGCGAACGCATCCGCATGGTGCGCCAAAAGTAGCTTCACGCAGTCGTCCAGACCAAACCTGGCGCAAAACTGCAGCGCTGTTTCGCCAAACTCATTCTGGGACAAAATCCGATTCAAAGAACTCAACTGGTGGGCTATGGGGCGAACTTGGAGGCATACCTGTGCGTTAACGTCGATGTTGTGGGAGATCAGCGCCGTCAAGATAACGAGGGACGTTTTGGCTTTCACTGCCATTTCCGCGACATCTTTGATGCTACTGCTGGGGGTGGAGCATGGCCAGTCCCTCCACACAAAGTGCAGCGCTGTGTCTCCATTTGCAGTCACAAGATGCACGGCCGCGCCTTGGTCGAGCAGCGCGTGCACCATCTCCGCGCACAAGCAGCGACATGCTGCCATGAGGGGTGTTAACCCTACCTCTTTGTTTGGCTCAATAACGACTTGCGCGGAGTTTGCCGGTGCAGTGCCAACCAGACGAACCGGAACGTTCACGTCGACAAAAGAATGCGCTTTGAGCCATGCCACTGCTTCGCTACAAGCGGAGCGACAGACCAGCGCACTGGACCGTTAGGAACGGCATTAGCGAGGAAGGGATACAGAAGCATGCGTCACCTACCGTTTGTGAGAAGCATGAAATAAGGTCCAGAACTGCTTCAGACCTTCCAGGTGTTGAGCGTCAAGAAATCGAACCTGCCGATCGATGTGAGCTTGCTTGACGCTTTCTTGCTCGCTTTTCAAGACCTCCGTCATTTTATCCACGTAGAAGTCGAGCTTCCGGTACGCGAGCGCACCGAACTCGCTTCCGGAGCTGTGGCTCTTCTTCATCGGAGACGTTTTGGATCTACTACTCGTCGCAGACACCAGCACTTCTTCGGAGGATGACGGCGAGATCGCATTCTTCATTAAGAGCTTCTTCTTCGCTGCGATGCAGAGCTCTCGCTCCTTCTCGATCTTCAGCTGCGAACCTGCAATCGGAAATCGGTGTTTCATGTATTGGACGTGATATTTGCCCCGAGTGTTCAATGGAGCCATGTCTCGCAGCGATTGCTGCTGCGCAACCAAACGCAGCGCATCTGGATCCAGGTCGTCGACACGCGCGTATATCCCAGGAAGTAGACGTGTCGGTGACGAAAGTGGATCTCTGCTCGACGGTGCTGGCTCGGCTTTCACGGATTGCTTCGATGATCCAGAGCATTGCGTTGCTTGGTGGACAACTTTCTGTGAACCAGCTCGAACCTCGTCAAGTCGCTTCAGAATCTCCGCTTTATCTCGCTCCTGCTCTTGCAGTCGTCGCTCCTATGACGATGTTGCACATGCAAGATATCCCTTTGAGCAAATTCGCATCAACGCTCGTCCATCACACTCAACTCCTGCGATTTGAGATGAGAAAGAGAGACCAAAGCCGTACCGTCTCCAGGCGCTGCTTCTGCAGCAGCATCTCGCGATGGCGGCGCAGATACTCGCGTCGTCGCTGCTCCACTTCGTCATCGTCCTCCTCCTCTTCAAATCGCTGTCGATCTTCCGTCCGTCTCGCCATCATTGCATCCCATCACTCGCTATTCTAGATGCATTCGCAAGGACTCGAAACGACGCGGGTGCGCTTAATAGTAGCTTCTTCTCTAAATAGAAGCCCCCTGTCATTGCTTCAAATAGAAGTGTGTTGAACAGCACGGAATAGTAGCCCCTCCCCCTTTTTCACTCTATTTTTCTCCCTTTGCAAATGTTCTCTTAACTATCCGCTAAAGTACGATTCGAATCAATTGATTAATTTTTTCGGTTCAGGTAATAATGTTGTTTGGGGAAGGGGGGAAAGGGAGAGGCGGGGGAACTTTCTATACAAACCTGCCTACTAAAAACGGGCAACCCGCATCAGAAAAGACCCAGAAAGCGCTCAGTTCCCCATTCCCGTTCGAGATGACGACGCTGCGTCTCCGTCACCGACGGCGCTCGCAGTCGCTTGGACGCGAAATGGCAGGCGGCTTGATGCTCGCGATGTGCGCGGGCGGTGCGGACATTGATGCTGTGGACCTGCGCACGGTGCAGCTGCTGAAAGACCCGACGCGGATGGCGCACTTGCTTGTGCGCGTGTGCTCGCCTTCGCTGGTCGATGGCGCTTCTACCCCTGCGTCTGACCGCAGTAGTACTGAACACAACAATGGACGGATACATGCAGACGGCGAAGCAGAGGAGGAAGAAGGTGACGAGGAAGAAGGAGTCCATGCGGAGGCGGAGACGATGGACGATGCTGGAGGAGAAGAAGACGAGGATGATGCGGAGCGCCTGGAAGAAGAGAACGAGGACGACGACGCCAATGAGGCGCAGGAAGAAGCGGACGCTATTGCAGACAACCAGGTTGTGTACATCAAGACCGGCGAAAGCGATGGCCGCAGCCCGGAGCGCGCAGGACTGGAAGACGACCTGGAAGCGATGACCACCGCTCTCGACATCGCGACGAAAATCGTCGACGAGTTGAAACTCAAGCTGCTCGTCCAAGCTGGACAGCAGATGGAGAGCCAAGGAGACTCTGCCGCAACTGCTATTGGGAAACCCAATACTACAAACACTATCAGCAATAGTAACAGCAAGGTGGGGGTTCCACGAGTGAGAGCCCAGCAAGCCGGCAACTCGCACTGTATGAGCTGCACCAAGTCGTTCAACGCGTTCCACCGCAGAGGCAATTGTACGAGATCCCTTGAAGTCTTTGCGATTTGTTGCGCATGTGCTTCTTTGCTGTGTGCTGGCGTTTGTCTGACGTCAACTTTTTGTTTTTGTCTTTGTGTGGATCGTTAGGTGCTACTTGCGGATATTCTTTCTGTATGAAATGCGTCTCACGGCAGCAGACCGTGCCATCGTGCTTTGGATACAAAGATAAGTCCGTGCGCGTGTGTGAACTTTGCGCAGCGTGGTTTCAGAAAGCGCTGGACAGATATTTCGACGTCATGGAGCTCGCCAGATCCCCAAGAACTCAGAGAGCATCGAACAGCACGCATCGCAGTAGCATTGCGGTGGGAGAGAAATCATCCGTGGCTCCTTCATCACCACTAGCAGCGTCAGGGACTAATGATGAGTGTGAAGAAGAAGAATCTGAAACCGTACTGCGTCGACAGGATCGGCACTCGACATCAGCTCCAATAGCAACTAAAAACAACACGTCGAAGCCTTGGTTTAGTGGCCACTTACGTGCTATGCATGTGAACGATCGTTTACCGAGGAAGAAGACCAAAACCGAAGGTGAACTAGATGGAGATGGTGAGACCGAGCGAGATGCAAGGCGAACACAGGTTGCTCGGAGTTATGACCCCACCGCCACAGCGATCTCGCCACGTCAAGAGATGTTCAATAACCGAGACCTTGCGGCGCAGTATGACGATTGTAACGATCGAAAAGAAGCGGGGAAGGAAGACGACGGAGACGATTCGTCGGAATGTGAAGATCTCAACGATGAAGATGATATCTTTCAAATGGAGCCAGTCCTGACGTCGGTAGTGAAACCTATCCCAGACGCAGCTCGAAACGGTGTTCAAGATGCAGCTGAAGGAGGGTCCGTCGACTGTCCCAAACGCCAAAAAGGCTCCAGGAAATCCAAGTTTTCGCGCTCTGCAAGTTTTGATTTCACTAATTTGAAATCGTCTTCACCGAACTCTACCGCATCCAACGGAGGCAGGGATACTCCTTCGCCACGATTCGAGAAGGAATCGGCGATACATTCCGAACAGAAAGGCTCGATGCCACGTCAAAAATGTTTTGATGACAGCGACATAGTGGATTCTCGGGCAAAGACAGACACATCAGGCGACAACCGAACAAACAATCTTGACCATGCGACGGTTCTTCGGTTCGCAGTCTACAAGATTGGTGAAAAGGAAAGCCAAAGCTTGAGACGGACGCTGGGATTTGGGAAAGCAAATCCTGTGCTCGATCGATATACTCTCGAGCTTGACTGCAGTCAGGGCATTGTGCGAGTGAAGTCCGTGTTTATGCATCGGTTTTGGTCGTTCCACTGCGATGCTGTCCAGCATCTAAGCTTCGGCTCGTCCCCCGGGACGGCGCGGCTTGTTGTATTAAATGGCGGTCAAGGCAATCAAACGCATGAGCTTAAATTTGCGAATGACGAAGAGCGGGAAGAGTTCAAGCGAGCTGTCGACACTTGTCGGTCGACAAATCTGCAAGCGATGCGGAGACCGTCCACCGCCGCCTCGCTATCGTCTTCCCCGCAGTTGGATCCGTCGTCTCTGTTAGGGTCTCCGGTTCCAGATCAGGCGTCTGCAACCTCCCCAGATGTTACTCACCAAGAAGAATCTCTTGATCTCGGCAAAGTCGTCGACCCTGAAGTGGAGTCGTCCCAAGAGACAAGATGCAGCTTGCAGCTATTTTTCGGAGAGATTGTGGTGAAAGGCACCGAGTTCCCTGCGACTCTCTTGATCGGGTCTGCCAGTGACAACTACGAGGCATCGCACATATGGGGGCGTATTCGTGGCGTGGTCGCGGTGACAAATTTTAGAGTCTTGTTCGTGCCATCCGAGCAAGGATACGTTCCGTTTCGCACCGCTCTCCAAGGATCGGTTCCATACATTCCCCTTTTCGCAGTAACAACTGTGCAAATCCTGTATCCTAGCGGTCGACGATCCAAGTCATCGCGTACGTACTCGACGGGCTTGCCATCGATTCTCTCCATCAACTGCAAAGATGTCCGTATTATGCGAATCCAGCTGGACGGTCCGCTTGCTGTATCCGACGAGCGATCGCAGCTACTTCACTCTGTCATCAGCAAATTGGCCGATGAGTCGCAAAGGTATAAAACAATCGGCAGAGAATCTCCAGCTGCACTGGCGCTGGCAAGCAACTCGCCTCCCACGTACTTATCGTTGGCGAATACCAGCGGGAGCGAAAGCACGGAGGATGGAGCGGAAGTGGCCAGCGGCGTTTGTGAAAACGACGATGCGTCCTTCGCGGCGAACGATCCATCGTCCCTGTCGATCAACACGAAAGCGCCGAATTCTCGCAAATCTTTCGGTCCGATCATCTCCCCCTCCCCAGTTCTCCAACCCAGCTCACCCGTTACCATGACCATCGATCTAAGTGGATCGTTCGCGTTTTCGTACGCTGTTGAATGTCCGTCTGCGGAATGTGATGGATGGAATCTGTTCGCTGACGAACGCGAGTTTAAACGCCAAATCGGTGGAGATCCGACTGTCCAACCGTTCTTGAAGGTACGCCGTTGTGTCCGATGATTGCACATAGCCTGTATGCATGGACGGGTCTCTAATGCTATTCCGTGGATGCTGTTGTGATTTGTAGTTCTACCAAAACGCACGAGGGAATATTTGTCGAACGTATCCGTCAAAGCTGCTTCTGCCATCGTCGATGAACTCGGCAACATTGATCAAAGTAGCTGACTTCCGCTCCAAAAGTCGACTGCCCGTGATAACATACTACCATCGCCGCAACCGCTGTGTGCTGACTCGCTCAAGTCAGCCGCTGCTTGGCAACTTGCTAACTGGCACCTCGAGCATTTCGGATCAACTTTTGCTTGGAGTGTATCGCCGACTCCCTGATATCATCAAGAACCAGTCCAACTCGTCTGCGTCTTCGCGGCCAATCTACATTTTCGATGCTCGCAAGCTGAAAGCATCGACCGGAAACAGGTTGATGGGCAAAGGCGGCGTGGAAACTCCTCAGGACTACCCGGGGGCGGTCATCCATCACTTGAACATTGCCAACATGTATCGCATGCAGTCGTCGTTCCTGTCCCTCGTGAAGCTGCTCCTTCCAGGTTCCGCAGATGAAAACGAAAAGACGTGGCTGTCGAGCGTCGAGTCTACCCGCTGGCTCAGCCACTTGCGCGGAGTTCTGGATGGCGCGCTGAAGATTGCGCGCGTGATGGAGTTAGAGGGATCGTCGGTGCTCGTGCACTGCAGTGATGGCTGGGATCGTACGTCCCAGCTGACCGCTCTTGCGCAGATCATGATTGATCCGTTCTTCCGAACGATCCGCGGGTTTGCCGTGTTGGTCGAGAAAGATTGGTGTGCGTTTGGGCACAAGTTTGCGGAGCGGCTCGGTGGGGACCGCAACAAAGACTCCCAGCGCAACAAGAGTTCGCCCGTGATGCTGCAGTTTTTGGACGCGGTCTGGCAGATGCAGCGGCAGTTTCCGTACGCGTTTGAGTTCAATGAGCGCTTTTTGCTGCACGTGGCGAATTCGCTGACGTCCGGGTTGTACGGGACTTTCCTGTACGACTCCCGACTCCAGCGCGACGTGAACGATGTCCGCACGAACAGCGTTTCCGTGTGGACCCCCGTGCTGATGAACGTCGGATTATTCACAAATCCGGAGTATGTGCATTGGGAGAAACCGATCTGGCCGTGGACGGGGATTCAGATCATGCGGATCTGGGAGGGCTACTTCCTGCAATGGCACCCAAAGTACTACAACTGCCACTGGGTGTCCAACTTGGCGAACAATGGCCATTCGCCGCATCATGCGAGCGCGCAGCAGCCAGCAGCAGCAACGACGTATCAACAGAAAATCCATTTTGTGCCACCGCAACCGATCAGACCTGTCGCCACCGACGACGAGATCAATCCGAGCCAGGAGGCATCATCGCCTGAACGACACCACGAACCCGAGCAACCTGTGGATGGTGGTGGGGACCTGACATTGACGAATATTGCGCTGTCAAGTCAGGACGCTCCGTCCAGTAGCAATAGCAATCCGTCCAGTGTGCGCAGCTTCAATGGATCCGCACCAAGGCACCACCAGCACGCTCCGAAGGCGGTCACCATGCGAAACGTTTTCATATACAGAGGCTAGACTGCTGCCTCCGCGCTGTCTTTACAGAAGGAAGCGAAAGGAGGCTGCCAGTGCCGAGAACCCATCGACGATGGTAAGCTTGCTGAGAAAAGAGCTTTCATAGATATTTCCTGGCGTATATAAAACTACTGCTATTATTATTGCTGGATGCGCGATTAAGCTCTTGTGTGTGCTTCATGCAAGCTCATCCATAAAATCCTCATCATCTTTGTCGAGCCCAGCACCCATTGGTGCAACGGATGCTCCTGCAGAGGACCTTGGTTGCAGAGAGCTAATAGTGCACGCATCTGGACAAGTATCGATGACAATTGTACCGGGACCGCTGGACCCGCACTGCCGCGAGCCGAAGATTTTGGACACGACACCGGAGACGTGCCGCTGCGCACCAAGACCGCGGACCTCCTGACCGATCTTGTATTTGGAGACTTCGCTGCTTTGCAACTCGACAAACCGTTCTTGAGGCGCGGCTTGCTGGTGGAAAACAGGGTCTTGCACCAGCTTCTCATAGACTTCTACGGCGGCTTCCACGGTCTCCGTCACAAACGACGGCGGCGTTTCTCGGAAGAAAATGTACTCCTTGCGCGGTGTCGTCCCCGCTTCGCCTAAGTGGACATGCTTTGAGTGCTTCTTCGCGATTCGTTTCTTGCGCGCATACTCCGAGATGTCGGAAGCGTCCACATCGTCTTCTTCGCTGGGAACGACGACAGCTGCTATTGTTGACGAAGAGGTCCGCACATTTTCGGCTGGAACGGGGGTATGCAGCTCATCGTCGTCGAAGCCCAGTGTCTTCAAGTCGCTCGCACGGGCTTTTGGGGTCGAACCTGGGTCGCCAAGGATGCACGCCACCGCTGCTGCGTCCGTGCTCTGTGGCTTTGGAGTGGACCCAGGGTGGTTCAAGCGATTGTAGTCGATCTCGACTTGCGCGCCGCTCAGCTCGTCCGCTTTGTCCAATTCTTCAGCGGAAGTGATCACATTGAGCGTCGGTTTCTTCTTTTTCGTGGATGACGACGACGACTTTTTTAACGATGAAGGAGTGGTGCTGCTGCTTTCGGATGGCGCCTTCAGAGAAATATACAAGCAAAAGATAAGGAAAGGATCGCCAGCCAAGACGCGCGAGTTTGCTGATATCGCACCTCAGATCGTCGACTCCCGCTTGATCGTCTCGACGAGGATGACGAGGAGGAGGAAGGGCGGTCATATTTACGTTTGTGCGTTTTCTCATCCCACACGACAACGAATTGTTCCAAAAGGGTGCGAGCACATTGCTTATCGTCTGCCAGACCAAAGCACAAGAACAGCGGGTGAGGGAAGGGAAAGCGGGTCGCATTGCGAACACAACAAGAGACGTGGATCCGACATCCACGAAGGCGAAGATGACCATCAAATCGTACCTTGTTTCCCACTGCTGCCGGAACTCCTGGAGGAGGATTCTTTGTATCCCGTGATGCGTTCAAAGATCTTCTTTGCCTCTTTCTCGTGCAGAACTTGCATCGGCTACAAACAGACAAGAACAAGGTGTCGTCGCTCAGTTTCAACCTCTTGCACGCAGTGTTTGTGCTATTGACACGCACCCTCTCTTTGTCGAACAGGTTCACTGCCACATCGTCTGCGCCGTGCTGTTTGAGAAACTCGCGCACGAGATAATACATGAAAAGCTCGTTTTCTTGGGAGAGATCGGACAGCGAGACTCGCTTCTTTTTTGATGTTGAAGCAGCAGCAGCAGTTGTAGATGGGTCGGGAGGCGACACTTTGCTTCGAAGAACGGTGTGCACGATATCTGGCACTCCAAGCTCGTCCGCTTTTGCGCTGCTCGTACTTGACTGACTCCGCTTGTCGCCAACATCCGTGGCTTTGCCTTTCGATTGGCGTTGTTCCTGGTCTTCCCCCAGAGCATCATCCCCATCGTCACTTTCGAGAACCAACTCTTTGCGACCGTTCGCCTTTCGTCGAGAACTCGGCGGTTCGCAGGAATACGTGCTGGCGTCACATTCAGCGTCCGCAAAGAAAGCGTGCTTCTTCACTTGAAAGGAGCCCCCCGCAGCACGCTTGGACGGTTGTATCTCGCTCCGAACAGCAGTGCTGGCATTATTGCCAGCGTCATCGTCAAAACTCCAAACGTTCATCTTCGACGCACGACGGAGCAGACGCGAGAGCTGCCTGGTCGAGAATGAAAAGTCCCAATGGCGAAAGCAAGACGATCACTCGCAGCAACGATTTGGCGGCGTCGTTTGCATAAGATCCTGCTCGGGCACCAGCTCAAGGCGAGTTATCTTTGACGCCGACCGCAGCCCGATAGGCTTCAAACAGCTCGGTGTTGCTGCGTTCTCGTATTTTCTGGGCGAAAATAGATGCAGGACTCGTAAACAGTCAGCATCTGGGAACGACAGCGCACCCATCTCCAAAAATAGATCCCTCACTCCCTCTCGACCAGTCGTTTCTGACACCTTTCGTGTTTGCTGCCAATAAAATCGAACATTTCTGGTGAAGATGGAGGAGTATCATGAGGCTCTTTTCTGTTCTTTTGAAGATCGAGTGGTGATCTGTGGTGGAGGCGAAGTAGCCAAACGCAAATTGCGCAGGAGCAAACGAGGCGACCTCTCCACTTCCCTCCGTCCCTTTTCTCTGATCTTCACCACACTTTGGCAGCTCCTCCTCTGCACATTCCTGCCCATCCATCAGTCTCCATCTCCATCAAACATCTCGCTCGCCTCGTCTGCTCGTTTGCAGCATGAACCATTCGCCCAACTCTGTCTCCACAGCGCCTTGTCTTGCTCGTCCTTCTTCCTCCGTGGATGCACCTTTCGAGCTGCTCTATGGCAGTATTACACACAATGTGGAGGTTGAGTTGTCCTGAAAGCGGTGTTGGCATTCCACTTTGGATGGGAAGAAGGAAGGAAAGAAGGAAGGACTGCCACTGCACAACACATTGCTGGAAGAATAAGACAGGGAAGATGTTCGCGGATCGGGAAAAAACAAAAAGCGAAGCCACCGATCTTTTGGCGTCTGCCGATACGTAGCGTTCCTGTCTTTTTTCGCGCCATCCTCCCATCCTCACCTTTTGTCCGCTAAGCATGTGAGCGCATCGACCTCGCACCTCGACAGCATCATCCCCTCTCTTTGGTTTGGCGCTTTGCTTCAGCGCTTCTTCCAGCTGCGTCCAACAAAAAGAGTCCAACGAGAAGAGAGGAGAATGGGTGGAGCGCTTGGCATGGGTGCACCGCAACACCAAGCCGACGCGTGCACCGAACAGCGTCCAAACGCTGCCAGCTGGCACTGCGGATCTGCATACGAAGATCCAGATGCTGCGATTGGTACACACCGTGTTTCCACATCGAGAATGGATACAGCACCGTGTTTTGGTTTTGTCCATCTCCACACAGATCGTGACAGAATCGGGTACACATATACTGCATACGAAAAATCTACAAGGCCGACACAATTACCTTACTTGAGCTCCACATCATCGCGAAGCAGATATGAGTCGCATGCGCACTGCCGCGGTGGATGCCGCGCTGAGCGGATACTGGCAGCAACTGGTGAAGGAGCGGCGGCGCTTTGAGCTAGGACTGGTGGTCGGTCAGATCGCTGCCAGCTCTGGGACATCGGATGCGTTGCTCACGGCGATCCCCGTGCCGTCTGAGTCTGGTGAGTTTATCATTTGCATGCGAGAGAGCTCTATGCTTTGGGAACGCATGGCGTGCGCTGTATTGTGCACGTATCGATGATGGTGGTGTCTTCTGTTGTAGAGAGCGAAGACGTGCTGCGGTTTGAAGACATTTCCAGCGACTGGGTGCAGGAATTCGCCAAGCAGGTGCGCTTTCATGCTGCAATCCGCAAACACGGTTGTCCAACCAGGTGCGCTGCTCGCTCAGCATATAGCCCTCCCTCTCTCTCTCTCTAGATCGACCGGTTGTTGCCTGGAGGCATCGATGTCGTCGGCGTCTACGTCGTTTCCGCTGATGCGTCGCGATCCGTCTTTGACCAAACGGCGTTCTACTTGCGCGCTGTCGCGGAGGCATTGGCACTGCCCGAGGATTTTAAAGACATTTGTGGTGGAGCGCAACAGCAGCAATCGGTGCACTACGTGGTGCATATCTGTCCAAACACAAACAAGACGAGCGCAAAGAGCATCTTCGATATCCTCGACGCGAGTAAGGTATGCGATCCCATTCGTTGCTCTGCTGTCGGAGTTTGCTTGGGCTTTTGTCTCTCCATTCATGTCGTCCGTGTCCCTCCATAGTCGGATGCAATTCCAGCGGAGCTCAAGACTGTTCCATCGGCGTCGTTGGCGCTGAAGAAATTCGCAGCGTCGATTGCATTTAGCGAGCCGATCGCGTTTTTCCCCGCAGAGTCCGTCGTGGTCGAGTCTATCCTCGATGAATTCCAGCAGCAGCTGCAGCCATTAGCCCAGCGCGTGCAAAATGCCGTCGGGATCGTGAAAAAAACTCGATCAAGCGGTAATGGCGATGCCGCAAGTGGAGGGCAGCAAGTGGTCCAATTCCTCAGCCACGCAGCGACGACACCACCAGCGGTCTTTCCTGCTCTCGCAAATGTACGTTTCGTCCAGTGCCTTTTCCCTCATCTCATCCACGGATGGCTTCAAAGATCTCGACGTGACTGACTCAGCATGTCGTTCTTGTTTATGCTGCCAATCCCGATGACAAACTACCGATACAAAAGACGCGCCAGGGAAGGTTTCATGGCACGATCCACTGCCTCGCGTTCGTTTTACAACAGGCACGTGGCGCCATTTTCTCTGTGGGGATGTTTCCCCATGCATGCAGGCAGCATGGACACGCATCCCCCACGACTCGTGTTTTTTCTGTGCAAAAGGACTGACTGTTATGCTCGTGCGGTATGCTCTCCCTCTACGATCGCAGGAATCCAATGCGGAGGAGGTCGCGATCGCGTTTCTCAAGCGCGATTTCCTGAAGTCGCTGCTGCTGCGCGTCGAGTTGATTCTCGAGAAATGGTCCGACGACGCCGCGCCTCCAAGCGGTATGCTCTCCTTTTTTGTGAATGGGAGGAGGAATGCGCATGTGCTTACTTGTGTGTTCATATTTCCCCCTTTCTCTCTCCTTAGAAATCGATCCGTTTGTGTTTCGAGATGGCGGCGCGATCCCATTCCCAAAGCGATGCAGCATCGCGTGGCGAAGCAGTTTGGGAGAGTGCGGCCATTTCCCCGCGCTACTGCACATTTTCCAAGAAGAAGCAGGAGGCGGTCGTGGAAACGATGAGCAAGAGTTCGCCGTGCAGAACGCGTTAGAGATCCTCGGGGGCTCCGATAGCGATGCTCGCGTCACGTTCTTGGAGTCGGACTCGCAGCAGCAAAAGAAGAGTCTGAATGCATCACCGAGCAAAGCGGTCAAGGGAAATGCTAGCAGCAAGGAGACAGGAACAGCAGAGGCGACAACGGCAGGAACCAATGGAGCGCTGATCGCTGTTTTGTGTGTGCTGCTCGCGATTCTCGCCCAGAAGCTGCTGCTTTAAGCCGACACGCAAGTCGATTGAAACGACAAATGAACTCTTGCTTTGAAAGGACTAATATCAAGCTCGTTTTCTCATATTGCACGGCTACTTTACATTTTCTTACTTTACTATTGGGGGTTTCCTAACACGTGTGGATGGGGTCCTATTATTCTATGGGGGGTTCTATGGTACTACTTGGGACTATTTTACTTAATACAAGGCACTGAATGCCCACTCGACATTGCTCGCATCGAGGATGCGCGATTCAAGACCGAACTCCGAGAACGTGTGCGCAGGCTCGTGCACACACGGAGCAGCGCGATCGTCGCTCTCTTCCTCCGAGTCGGAAGCACTTTCCGACTCTGGGGTCTCGTGCTCCACTTCCGGTTCTTGCTCGATCACTGGCTGCGCCTCGTCCGCCGCGACGACGACACACGCGGCTTCTTGCTGCTGGCGCTGCTCCACCGCATCTTTCATCGCGCGGATCGTGCGGTTGACCTTTTGCAAGTACACGGCGTTCGACTTGCAGTCGACCGAGCAGAAACCTGGGTGGCGGCTCAAGGTCTTCAAATAAATTAAATTGCAGTTGTTGCATTTCTCGCGCTTCTTGTCCCAGTGCGCGATGCGGTGGTGGTTGCTGCTGCTCTCCTTCGCGGCGCTCGCGTGCTGCTGCTGCTGCTGCAACTGGTACTGCTGCTGTTGCTGCAGTTGATACGAGCGCGACGTCGTCTCGACCATCAAGTGCTGCTTGCTGACGCTCGAAGACGACACGGAGCTGGTGCGCTTGGAAAGCAGCATCTCCGGCTCCATGCACGAAGGCGACGCGTCGGATGCGAAGGTGATGGTTTTCATGAGACCGCGGAACCAGGCGTCCATTGTGCTAGGTGTGCTAGGTGTGCTTGGTCGCGATGGATTGATTTCTAGCTTCCCGACTGGATCGAGGAAGAGAAAGCGGTTGCGAAGAGGGACGCAAATTTTGGAATGAGGCTCTGGGGGACGCGCAGCAAAGCTGGCAAGCTCGTACAGTATGGACAGTTGCTCGACACTGGGCAAAGGCGACCAAAGGCGAAACGAGCGCTCGCAAGTCTTGTCTGTCGGGACCGTCTCGGCTCTGTACAGAGACAAGCTCCCCTATCTCTCCTGGATAGCTCGACAACCGTCCCGTCTGTCTCCCTGCCCATCATCATCTTCCTCCTCTTCCTCTTCTTCGCGTTTAAAAAAACTGTCCCAATCCAAATCGTCGCTGATAAAATATAAACACACCTCTGGGACTTGGTCGAGATCTCGGATGAGGTTGCTGGCTTTGTGAGCGAACACATCCTCTTCACTTTTTGTTGTCTTGAGCGGTCGTCGGCTCGTCTGTCTGAGAGTGAATGGGTTGCCTTTCAAATCTGATGCGGTTTGGTTCACAAATTGAGAGAGTCGGTGCTTCTTGGTATGCTGTGCAACGCCTTCCCCAAACCCGCGATTTTTGGTTGATTGATTCCGTTCCACTTGGTGTTCTTATGAGATATGACGGTGATTTGGAAAACAGCGGGAGTTTAGTATCACGTCAATACAGACAGACAATACAAAAAAGAAAGCGAAAAAGAATCAACCACAGCAATCTTCTATTTTTAACGGCCACTCGCTCGAGATCCTCCTGCTTGCAGCAATGCACAACGACATTTTATCCCGACAGAAAAGATTGTTCTTGTCGCGAATGTCAGGCAGTCAGCATGGGGATCGCCGTCTGGGTCAACGTCAGCGTATGGAGCCTCGAATCCATTTATAGGACGCAGTTGACTCGACAGCCCAACACGCTCTATTTCGTGACTTGCAGCAGTCGCGAAACATGGACCTAAGAAACCGAGGCAAGATTGCGACTTGGAGATCGAGTCTGCATGTCGAGAGACAGCAGGTCATCCAGATTGGCAGCTACTATTGTGGACGCGAGTGGGGAGAATCGTCTCGCTTTTGCATGTGTCTGCGTTGGAATGATAGGCGACTCGACCCATCAGATCGCATGCGCAAGAATGAAAACCATACTGTATGCGCGCTTCGAGCGATCTCGCTGTAATAAGAAACCCTCCCAGCTGCTCTTCAGCTAACGACAGAGAGCTGGAGGGAGGAAACGTCGATCAAAGCTAATATCGATAGCCGTTACGGAGTGAACTCGGCGACTCTGCAGACCTCGACTGCGATCTCAGCAAGCGCGAAACCGCTTTTTACCGTCGCTATTTACCAATCGTCATATCCACGAAAGGGTTTGTTCGTGTTTAAAAAAGCAAATCGAGAAGCGCCAGCAGAACAATGCTGTTGTGGTTGCATTGTCAATCGCAGGCGCAAAAGAGACAAAAAGCGCCGATTCATTCACTCGTTGCCTTTCGCGGCTCTTTTCTTCCGCTTGTGTGTAGCCGACAAGGACGAGGCACGAGAACAGCGCCGAGCCATCGCGGTTCCCAACCCAACTGGATACGCTGGCTCGTCTGATTGTGCTGCGCCAAAGAAAGCATCCGCGTCCACTCCTGTGAATGAAAATGCAGAAAAGCTCGCATCAAGCTGCTGAGAGAGCTGGCGGAAGGGAGGAGGGTGCCGCGCATACCACACCAGTCAAACGCACCAGCAACAACAACAACCCCACAAGCCGGAATGGCGAGTTTGCTTGCTGTCCTCGGTTGTTGGGAGCGCTGCAGAAGATGGGGTGTGTGGGGGACAGGACGATGCAGCGAGCTGAAACGCAGTTTGCGCTGTCGGCTTTCTTTCCCCGAGCTCTGCCTCCATCCCACTGTTGAACACTGGAGCCACCACCCATTTTCTAAGCCATTTCACCCCCCTCCGCACTGGCACCAAAAGGCAACCTCAACATTGAAATGCTGGACCAATTTGGCTGCAAGAGAGAACGAGGATGGATGCGCCGAAGGGGGCTGGGCTTTCGATAGACCGAGTACGGTATGAGAAACATTTCTCTGATTTTCCAAGATCCCATTCGAGTCCTTGCAATGTCCCAATCGTACTCGCGCTGTGCTGAAAGCATCTTGTTGCACCTTGCAGATGGAAATGGAGCGTCGAGACCCGAAGAAGCGCTAGTACTATGGCAGTTACTCTATCTGTTGCACTGACTGGATTCCGTACTGTATGGAGGCTGCACACTGCGACACGACCGCTTCGTGCGAGTAGGTGTGGTGAGCATGCCTCTTTCGCATTTGGTGCAAGCTGCTGCCTTTGCGGAATCAATCCATTGACGAAACGACGTGACTCTTTGCAATAGAGCGTCTTCCATAGACTGCATCATCGTCCTGCGCTCGAATTGCTGTTAATCTCGATGGATCGTACTGCATAATCGCTTCGTCACCAAGTTTCGCGGAAAGAAATGCCGTGAAAACCCATTCCGTATGGCGGCATGTACGGTTTGGACGTTTTCGGGCGGTGTTGTTTCGCAGCGGTTATCGAAAACACAGATCCGAGAAAGCCGTCAGTCTTCACAGTCAGCTTGACACTGGATCTCACAGCCATCCAGCTGCTCAAAACAGGTGGCAATTCCGTTCATCCTCGCATTCCCAGACCGAGATCGAGAGAGTCTGGTGTGGGGAACACCACCGCTGCGGACGCGATGCAACTCTCTTAATGCCATCGGATTCTATCCATCACCGTCGAACGAACGAACGAATGCAAAAGCGGACATACGCTCTTCGGAAACCAGCACTGTCCGAGCAGCGAGGATACCGTGGCACTCGCCTCAACATCTACCGCTTCTGATTCACCAGACCAACTTGTTCCGTGAAAAGACAGATCCGGTTGCAGTTGACCGGAGTGCGCTGTGGTGAGCGACCCGCAACACGCGTCACGACTGTGGTTCGTTGCGAGCGCAGACTGCAACTTGGTCTGTTTCCTGCACTCTCTCGGAACCCGAAGTGGACCCGTTTTGGACGTCCCAGCTGGACAGCGAGACCGCAACAGTCTCCCAGCTGGCGGCAATCTATCAATCCGCTCAGAGCTCGACTGTTGAGTAGCGCAGGTTGCGTTGGTCGAAGCAACCGATCTTCCTCAGAACCACAAGCCGAGTCCAGCAGCAGTCTCGACCGTCATACGGCGAGGACGAGAGCGTTTTGCTGTAGCATTCTCCTCCAATGTCAACACACCCTGCGTTGTATTTGTTTTCCTATGCTACCGTGAAAACGCTGACACGTGTGCGGAACGTGTTCATCACTTCGGGGAACCGATTTTGCTCAGATTTTCCAGAGGAGGATGGACGCGTCCATCCTGGGATATTTGTCGACGATGGCTGCGCTTTACCCGCAGCGCCTTGCTTTGCGCTTTCTCGTTGCTCGATCTTTGCAATCCTCGCTTGTTCGCTTGCTCGCCTGCAAGTGTGCTTCTTCTTTGAACCCTTCCATCCAGATGCTCGAGGCAAAGACGAGTCGGCGATCGGGAGCGAAACAGGGCGGCTGCGTGCATGCATGATGCGTTGATGAAAGCAGACATAAATGGGACGTGGGTGTGGTAAGCCTTCTGTTGGAAAAATCACAATGGTCCCATCGAAAGCAAAGCCACACACCCTCGCATTCGGCAACGGAGCGAGGAGGAACGAAAGGCAACCAGTCCAGCAACCCGAGAAGTGGATTTTTCTTTGTGTTCTCTGTCACCCAAGTGCTGCTTCTGATACAGATTCTTCATCCTGGACTAGAGAAAGACCATTGAGAACGCGGAGCGATCTGCCACGAAGCCTCAGTCGAGCACTGAGAGGAAGACGCGTGTCGCTCGAAGCAAAAGCCTTGCACTGCTATGAACCCGCAACAGCTGAATGTAGATGAATGTCTGATCTCTAGTGGATGCCTTCCTCCCGAGGGTCCAACGTTTGTAGCTGTGATGTAATGCTTGGGGTTTCATGCAAGCGCTTGGAGTGTTGCCTGACAGAGCTGGCTCCCAGTCGGTCTGCATGCTTGCTGCAACCTGAGCCAGACGCTCGATGCAAGAAAAGCAAGGCGAACCTGGCGGCAAAAGAATAGACTCCAACTCGCGCAGCGTTCGTCTTGTTCTTGTCTTTTTCTTTCTCGCTTGCAACATCAGAAAGGCGTGCGTATTCCATGCAGACAACCCCATCGTTGACGGGAGAGGAGAGAGGTCGCTGATTCTTGAGAAACGCTGCAAGAAGCATGCATTTGGATTCAGTTTCCGTTTGATCCCAGCCGCATCGCGCGAGACGCACAATCCGACGACCGCACAGTACCCACGTTTTGGGATGGCTACCTCTTCAATCGAGACCATTTCGTTTGCGCCGTTTCGCAGCTCCTCCATCCCTGATTTTCTTTTGCGCGCGAGACATGTCTTGGCTATCTATCTGAACGGAAACACCGTACAGCAACGAAGGAGCTCGCTGTGAGCATCGCCCTCGTGTGTGTGAACCTGACGGTGATCCATTTGTATTTTTTGATGCTGAGAAAGTGTCGTTTAGTTGGTGAGCAGCAGGGATATGTACCGCAGCATCTCTCTTTTCGCTAACGGCGTTTCTCGTAAAGAGGAAAGGCAAAGATGCAGCATGAGAGAGAGAGAGAGAGAGAGAGAGAGAGAGAGAGAGAGAGAGACATGCTTTCATTGGCGATTCCATCCATCCATCCATTTTGGACTTCTGTGAGAGTGATTGGAACTCGAAAGTGAGAGCGTGGGTTGTCTCAGCACCACCTGACGAAAAAGCTCTGGCAAATAGGGGAAAAGGGACATCTGGGAATGACTGGCTGCGCTGGCTGTCAAACTGGCTGGTTGGTCGATACGGCTCGATTGCTCTGACGAACCTCAACCTTGCCTGGTTTTGGATTCGGGCGGTGCCGAAAGGGAAGGCAGCCAACTGTCGATTGTCAAGCAGATCAGTCGCATTCCCTTGATCAGGAGCTCTGTTGGAAACGCAACAGATAGCGACGGCGATACCATTTGATGCGCTGATGGAGGATCCGCGAGCGTTGTCGGCGATCCGGCCAATCCATATCATTCGCTTGTCAGCACATCCCACCGATAGCTTGCACGCAATATGGTTTCTTTCGCAGCAGCCAGTGTCGGAATGGAAACTCGCTGCTGGTGTTTTTCTCTTTTTGATGCAAAGCACCATTATTGTGTTCAATGGAGCAAGTCCGTTCTCGCTTCACTTTACTTTCCCAAATGTCAAAACGTCCGAGAATTCGAACGTTCCTTGTTCACAATAGGAGCAAAGCGCGGTGTCCGCAATGCGACGCATCGCAACAGTGGTGACGACACTCCAAGCGCATTGCTGAGATCATCCATTGAGAGAGTGCTCGATACGCCAACCCAGCTCAACCAGCCACAAAGGCACAGCATCGTATCCACCAAGACAGCGCCAGTCTTTGCGCATTTGCGCAGCAGGAGTCCAAGACGCCAGAGGATTGCCATGCTCCTCCAATCGATCGACCACACCACCCACTAAAATCGCCACACTTTGTGAAACGCCAGAATGATACATCTGTGTGTTGCACGAAGGTCGCTGCAGATCAGATCTCTTGCGAACGGATACCTTCGGACCACCGCAACGTTGAAGTGGTGTGCATGATCGCGAGCGAAATCGCAATCGTGTGGAGGAAAACCACCCAACAAATTCACACATGGACGACCTCCAAAGTGGAATCTTGGCGAAAGAAAGAAAGAAAGACAATAAAGATCAATCGCGTATGCGCGCGTCCTGTGTATATGTCTCCCATCAAAGCATCTGCATGATTCCCTGTGCTCGCTTGCTGAGTCTCTAACAAGTAGTACAAACTGCTGCATCTCGTCCGAGATCCCCTTCAAGCAAACTCGCGTCATGGACTACGAAAGTTGTATGGCAATCTGGTTTGTTCGGTTTTCCCCAAAAAAGCGTCCATTGCCAAGATACGCACACCCAATATGCAGTGTATAGAACGACCAAAAACAGATACCACGCTTTTCGTCGACACAACACTGGACAGCCATACCGTTGCCACCTTCTCCGTCTTCTTCATTTTTCTGTTCTTTTCCTTGTTGTTCAAAGCACCACTTCCGTCGTCTTCTTCTTCTTCATCACCTCTTCTTCTTCTTGTTTCTTCTGTTTCTGCTTTTCCGATTGTTGCCCTTTGCTGCTTCGCCACGTCTCCGCTCTCGTGCACGAAGCACCCATAATATTCATTTATACCGTCGCGTGTATCGTGTGAGGCTTAAACAGTCGGCAAAGTCGATGGTCCTGGAGGAGACAAGTCGCCCGCGCCAGAATCGATGTCACCAAACTGACCCTTTTCTTTCTTGTGCTGCACTTTCAAACGCTTGCGTCCAACTTGGAACCCGTTCATTCCGTTGATAGCGGCGTCAGCCGATGGAGCATTGTCGTAGCTCACGAAACCTGGTGGAAAGCGCGACGATGCCTCGTTAATACACATCTCTTTCCTCAAACCCAGAAGCAACAATAGGATGGATGAGAAACAGAAAACGTACCAAATCCACGACTTCTTCCGGTTTCCTTCTCCACCATAATACGGGCGCTAATCACGTTACCGAAAGTAGCGAAGTAATTGAAGAGATCTTGGTTAGTCATGTCGTTTGGGATATGAAACACAAACAGATTGCATCCAGGAGGTCCTGTTCGCCAAAAATACATCATGCAGCACATGCAGCAGCGGTGAAGTGACACGCATTGCAATATTTAGTACATGTATACAACACAAAGGAACACACAGAAAACATGAACGGGAGTCCTTACCTTGTCCGCTTTCAGTGGTTTGGATCGGCGGACCAGGACCAGCGACTTGAGGAGCGTAACCTACGCAGGGAACCACGGCGCCAGTTAGACTCGACATCTCAACAGTACCTCTCGACTCACGCAATGCAAGACGTACCGTAAGGCTGCGGGTATGGGTACATGTAACCAGCACCGCTGTATGGGTTTGGATACGCCATTGGTTGGCCGTACGCAGCTTGAGGGTATTGTCCGTAAGCACCAGCAGCGCCTGGGAGGAGAGAGTAAATAAATCCACATTTGGTACCAGGCGCACACACAGTACACATATCGTATTGAGGTTAGCTCACCTTGTTGGCCTTGCGCTGGCGTTTGCTGAGCTTGCTGGAAGCCAGCGGCGCCAGTGGCAGCACCAGCAGCACCCGCGACTTGAGCAGCAGCAGCAGCAGCACCGCCACTCGAGCGAGGAAGCTCCGCTTGAGGAGTCGACAGCTCCGCTGGACTGTGAGACCAAACGCAGAACATTGAGTGTATTAGCCACACATAGTCTCGTAGCGAACGAACACAAGCGAGATCTTTTCGTCTGTGAAGCGCTTCATCGTCGAGTCCGCATTCGTCCAAGAAACAAACGGCAACTCACCGTTCCCAGGTCGACTCGCCTGTCACGCCGTTGTAGTAGTACTTGCGTCCGTTCGGCGCGCTGTGCTCCGACCATTGCGAGCCGAGCGCAGCCGCGCCATCGGCAGCTTGAGCATCCACTTGATCAGCCATTGCTTCTTTTTTTGAGTTGTTTTCTTTCGTGCGTGCGGAAAAGGAGGATGGAGGAGTGTGTAGACACGAAATCAAAATATTCAAATGCAGATACACACACACAGACGCGCGCGCTCGAACTAGCTAGCTATGGAGAGATAGATAGACCAGCTCCGACGTCGTCAAATATAGAGGGAGAAGGGAAAGGGTCGTAATCGTGGTCACCACCGCTTTTTCGCCTGCTTCCTGTTGGGAATCCGAGTTTCCGTCCGAAATTGGGAGGGGGAGAGCGTCTGCGCAGAAAGAGAGAGGGGGTGAACCTCAAGATCGGTCCGGGACCGCTCTGCAGCGGATCTTTCGCGAACCGGTTCACTCGTCGTTTCGAACGGGAAACTGGCGGTCAATGTTGAAGAAAGTGAACCGTTTGAAGTTGCATCTGAGACTGAGTCTGAGTCCCATTTTTTGGTTGGTTGGATGGATGAAGGAGTGGATGGAAGGAAGGACGACGCTTCGCATCATCCGTTCTTTCTGGTTGGTGACGATGGCGACAGGTTGCTGCTGTCTGTCTGTCTCCAAGTGTGCGCGAATGACGATGGTTTGATGTTGTGCGTTGGATGCTCGTTGTGAGCCGACACAGTGCAGGGAAAGCGGCTCTGCTTTCTGCAAGATCTCGCTCGATTGCTGTGTCATGGACTTGGGTCAACCGACAAAAGCAACACCATCTGACTACTTTGCGCACAGTGGAGAGTGTCACCCAACCAAGACTTGTTTTTCTTTCACAGCGAGTCGCCTCCTGATCCGTGACAACGCGAGGTTCGTTTACAAACGCAATGTGCACCTGCAGCCTCAGAATACAGCCCCGCAACGCACGAATCGAGTGTGCGTGCCGCACATGCTGCATCGCAGAACATTTGTGCAAGCAGGTTGTTTAGTTTTTGTCGTTGCACTTCCAGTCAGTCTCCCACAGAAAAAGAATCTTGCCAACTCCTGACTGTTCGGTACAAGCGCATTCTGGGTTGAAGAAGCCAGTTCCACCAACAGGTGTGTCCTCTCTCTCTCTCTCAAAACGCAACGAAAGTGGTTGTGGAAACCCTGTCGCCAGAATAGAAACGGTGGAAGCTTCCTCGAATGTATAAAACAGCCGGATGTTCGCAAATCAGCCAATCATCGACATGGATACGGAAACTCGAGGGAGTTGGCTGCGAGAAGTGCAACAGCAAACACTACCGTGCTGCTCTTCCGAAGTGGTGCATCCGAGACAAGGAGTTTTATCTCGTGCTCTCGGGGACTTTGCGGACAATTAAAGAGGTTTGCCGCTTTACACTTTGCGGCATTGTGGCGCTGTGCTGCGACTTCGCATGACAGTGTACACGAGTAAAAGAGGGTATCCTGTCCAAAGTAGAGCACATTCACTTTCCGAGATCCAGAAAAAGAGCGATTCAGAAAACTCATCCACACATCCAAAATTTGGACTTCTCTCGTCCACTTGCACTGAGTATGGTTGCTTGCAGTCCTTGAGCAGTGTGGAGAAAGTGGTCGCCTCTGCGACTTTCATTCCGAACGCGCGATGCATCCCAACCGCTTTACTTTGTGCGACTCGCAATGAGTCTTGCTTGAGGCGTGTGGGATCGTGCGATCGTCGCGCAGAAACCTTCTTTCGGTTTGCATCCCCAGAACCGCTGGTTGTCACACGTTTTCGGTTCTTTCTCTTGCACTTTCTTCTTCTGTTTCTTTTTGTCTCTCTCAACATATGCGCTTTTGTATGTAAACTTAGACAGGTCGTCGCAGTAGGTTCAGGTTGCGGTGGTCATGTTTTGGGGAGAGGGAGAGGAGGAGCGGAACCAAAACCCCACCTCCGCATTCTTGCTGTCCGGAATCCTGCTGTGAGCGCCAGCATCTTGAACAAAGTATACCCGCTGTGTGGAAGTAATACTGGGTGGGATCCTCCTGTACGTTTCCATCCATTCTCGACGTCTGGTGATCGAACCATCCACCAGCGTCATTCCGCATTTCTTCCTCTCGTCCCCAAAGCGCCGTAGGTCTCGTTGGCTCGAAGAAGACTTCTCCTTCAAGATGGCGAGAAAAGCGTTCATTATCATCGGCGTGCTTGTGGTGATCGGTGTCGCCGTGGGCGTCATCGTGGCTGTGACCGGCGGTGGCAGCGACGACGCGAACACGAGCTCCGGCAACTCGGACGCGTCGAGCAACAACAGCAACTCTGCCGGCTCGAATGCGGGGACGGTCGCTCCCGCGAACGTCACGGACGACTCGCTCTTGGGCGGCTCCACGACGGGCTCTTCGTCCGGCAACGGCGGCATCATTGAACCATCGAGCGATCCGGAGACAGGTGCGCACGATCTTTTTTGATTGGCATGGTTGATTAAAAAAAGAAAGAGCAGGGGGATTAATTTGGAGGATATCAAATGATTTCCGATTAATGTAACAGCAAAGGAAGCATTCTCGATGCTCGCGATCGGCGATTGGGGCGCTACGACCGACAAACCTGGTTCGTGCTGTAACAAGTACCGCAAGACCGCGAACGGCTCGGTGGAGTTCAAGACCGATTACTGGGCTCAGATCAACGTTGCCGAGATCTTGGCGCAATCCGCAGCTGCGATCTCGCCTGTGCGTGTGATTGGTCATGGGTACGTGTTTCCCGCTCGCATTCGCAGTGCGTTCTCGAAGGTGTGTTTGTCGTGGAGTTTCCGTTTCTAACTCTTGTGTGTGTGTGTGTGTGTACAGTGATAACATTTACTGGAACGGTGCTGGTCCAGACGACATCGGGTACCGCATGGAGACCACTTTCGAGTCGGTGTACAACCAAAAGGCGTTGGATGGCATCCCATGGATCAACGTCGTCGGTAACCACGATCTCGGCGGCTCCGACTACCTTTGTGGAGACGTCGACTACCAGTTCCGTGAATGCACGAGCACTGAAGAAATGCTCGACTACTTGAACAAGAAGTTCACCCTCCAGCAAGGATACAAGAGTCCAAACAACGACCGCTGGAAGCTCACGGACCACTACTACGTGGAGTCGGTGGAAAAGAACGGCGTGTCGGTCGACATTTTCAACATTGACACCAACTACGCCGATTCCCACGGTGTGATGCAGATCTGCTGCCAGTGCTACGGGTACGTGAAGAAGAAGGGTCTCGGAGAAGCGGAAGCGAAGGCACTCGGTGCCACCTGTAACGACCGTCTCCCTGGCGATGAGTTGTGCGCCGGTGGCGACCGTGCCCTGTACGATGCGTGCGCCAAGACGGTCAAGAAGTGGTGGGACGAGTCGCTCACCGGCATCAAGAAGGACCTCGCGGCGTCGAAGGCGACGTGGAAGATCATCAACTCCCACTACTCGCCTCACTTCCACATGAGCGAAGACAAGATGAAGGAATGGTACGGCATCACGAAGGAGCACGGCGTGCACATCTGGATGAACGGCCACACCCACGGGTTCAACCACGATATCAGCAAGTGGGGCACCCACTTCTACGAAAACGGTGGCGGTGGTGGCATCCAGAGTGAGACGTCTGGCCACCCTCCTGAGGTCGCCGAGAAGTTTGTCGACCACGCGTGGATCGCGCCAGGCAACCCGTACGGTTTCTTCGAGCTCCACGTGTCGGACGAATGGCTCAAGACCGAGTTCGTGACGTTCGACAGCAAGTGGGTGTTCAGCGAGAACAAGGACCAGATCGTCAAGGGTGGGTACAAGAAGGGTCACTGCTGGCATGTGCCTGTCACGGGCGGCACGGGGCGAGAGTGCACCGCCTAAGCTGCTCGCTATTCCCGCAACTGCGACGACTTGAAGCTCTCCTCCGAGGTTTGTGGATGAGGAAGCAGTTTGTCTTTTTTTCCTCCAGCATTGTGATTGCGTCTTTTCTTGTGGAGTGCAATACATTTAACTAAACTAATAATGATAGATGGAGTGCTCACTCATTACTGCACTTGCCGCTGTGTGCGTCATTGTGTGTGGTTGCCCAACCGGTATGGCTATCACGAGTTGAGTGTGTGTTCTTCTATAATAAATAAGATCTAGTGCGAAAGTGCACAGCTACGACGTCCCTCCCTCGTCAACCACCTCGTCAACCTCGTCTACGATCATGGACGACACAGAGAGAGCTGCACTGGCGCTCTCATCGCCTCCCAACGGAAGCTCCACGTCCTTTGCGTCGATATCTTTGCATTTGCTTGGTGCTCTTCGTTTTTTTGGCTCGGGTTCGTGCGCAACAACCTCCACCTCATCTTCGGATCCGCTCGAGCTGCTACTTGAGCTCCTCGCTGCGTTCTCGTCTCCGTGGCGGGTCTCTCTCAACCGGAGCGTCTCAAGCTCGCTCCGTAATTCTGCAATCGTTCCGCGCAGCCGCTGGTTTTCTGTCTGCACATGAGCGACATACGCATCCGCCTGGACACGAAGTTCGGCGCGATCTCTCTCAAATTGCTCTCGCAGTTTCGTTTCAATGCCGTACACGTATTCCTTGGCTTCGACGAGTAAATTCGCATGCGCTCGACCGAATTCCGCGATCCGCTTGAGCTGCTCGTCTACATAAACACACATCAGCATCAGCATCATTAGTCTCTCCACATCCATCAAGCATCCACGATGGAAACACATCAAGCCACACGCACTTGAGAAATGGTCTTCAATGTGGTGCACCACTCGCTGCTGCCACCTCTCGAGCTCCGCGGCGCTAATCGTGATCATCGCCCCTTGTGGTTGTCCTGAACCTTGCTGGTAATCCTGCTGCTGGAGGAATGGTGGTGACGACACCGGCGCTTCAGTGTCACTGCTCACAGCACTGGACGCATTGCTACTGCTTCGGTCACTACTGCTCTTGTGACTGCTAGTGCTCACATCGATCGCCGCTGCAGCATCGCCACCATCTTCCTGTTGCTTCGCGGACACGTTGCTCTTTGTGGTTGGTTGCTGTGTCGTCGGTGACATGGGTGCAGCGAACACCTCCTTCTTTGCCGCTGCTATTGCCTCGCTCTCGACGGAAGGTGGCGTCGCCGCATCCACTGCGGACTCAATCTTTGGCGACGCGACGCCATCGAGTCCTGGGATCGCCGCAGACTTGTGCAGGTCGAATTGGAACGACGGACCAGGCACTTGCGCTGGTGCCATCGGCAACGAAGAACCAGCACAAGTCGCGTCGCGGTTCATGCCAACGACGGGCGACGTCGTCACGCGCGACGGATACGACGTCCCCATTCCCGTCGCCGTCGCGAGCGTCGACGCCATGGGGCTCAGCGGGGTCGCGAAGTTCACATACGTGATGCCGATGCGCTTGCGCGGCGCTGCTGGTTTCCGTCTCCCCATCCGCTTCTGTGGTTTGCTTGGAATGCAATCAGAGCGAAAATTTCGCACTCACGACTTTGCCCGTTATTTTTCACACTACATTTTGATTGTTTTCTTGCAGTGCACCGAACCGGTCATTTATTTTGATGGACTCGCTTACGTACGCATGTCAGAAACGTAGTTTACCGATCAAAAAATACCACAAAACCATGCGAACTTAACGCACTTTGGCCAAAATGCGAGCTGAATCCAAAATGGGTCACAACCACATCGTTAGGATCCGAGTGCCACGTTTCGATGCCAGCGCGGCAAGACAGGCACACAGCGCGCGAACGTACCTGCCAGCACGGCAGCGCCAAAGCCGTTGTCGATGTTCACGACGCCGATGCCAGGCGAGCACGCGTTCAGCATCGTCAGCAGTGGCGCTAGACCATGGAATGCAGCACCGTAGCTACTCGAAAGCGCAACCCATGATTGCCGACATTACTCCCAATCCAGCGCAACAATATAGAGGACCATGCAGAGAGTGGCTGTGGAGTATGCTACGTACCCGACACTCGTGGGCACTGCCACGATGGGGATCTCCGTCAGTCCGCCCTATCACACACACACGCATGCATCCATTGTAACGACACCGAACCGCATTGTGAATACTACAAGCGATGCACACAGAGCGGTGGGAAGGAAACAAGCGACGTACGACGACGCCAGGCAGCGCGCCATCCATGCCGGCCACGCAGATCGCGACGTCGGACTCGTGCAGCACGTGCTGGTTGCGCAGCAGTCGGTGGATACCTGCGACGCCGACGTCGTACAACCGCTTCACTTGGTACCCAGCGAGCTCTGCAAACGCATAGTTCCAAGCAGCAAACGACCAGCAGGCGACTCATCATTACGTTAATCCCACTGCTTCGCATCCAAACGGTGGTGGACGTACCGAGTGTGGTCGCGGCTTCCTCGGCGACAGGGAGATCGGACGTGCCTGCACAGAGGATGCAGGCAATGCCCTTCTGCGGATCGCTGCTATCGGTGGTGCCACTTGGACTGCTGACGTCTTTCGAGGCCAAGATCCGCGCCGTCGGGTAGTAAACGTACTTGTGGTCCTAGAGTGCAATAGAATAGACAGCCAGTCTTCAGATCTGTAGGCATTTCTTCCTTTTCCCCGACCAGCTTCCATGAAGCTCCTAGAGTGCAACGCACCGGCGCCACTTTTGCGAGGATCTCCTCGACGGACGTTGGCGCCACCCGCGTCGCCATCACGTTGGCGTCCACGCCTTTGCGCACCATCAGCTCCATGATCTGCGCGACCTGCTCCGCCGTTTTCCCCTCGGCGTACACGACTTCGGGGAACCCCGTGCGCGCAAACCGGTTCGTGTCGATCTTGGCGTACCCGCCCACGTCTTCGTACTCGAGGCGACGGCATTGCTCCACGGCCGACGCCGGCGACACCTGCTTACAGTACCGTCCACACTCATACAGCGATCAGCGTTCCCACCTTCCGTTCACGATACGACGGAGGAGCGACGTCCGTACCTCGCCAGCAGCCACCTGCTCGAGCAAGCGCAGCATCGCCGGGTCCGCACTGGACGCTGCGGTCGTCGAGTGCCATCGCCCCGCGACTGTCTGTAGCGGCGGTCGCACTGCGACGGCAAGGACAGAGCGCGCGCTTTGTCGCCACATGACGCGCTGGTGCTTTCCTGCTCTGCGTTGATCGTCGAGGTTCTGGCGGATCGCAGACTTCCTCCCTTTCTCTTGGTCGAAATGACTGACTGTTTGTATTGCGCAATTGCGCGGGAAGCATCTCGCGCAACAAAAAGAAACGCCGAGGCAATCCCCCAAACAAAGGATGACGCCCGAGGCGGTTCGAACGGATGTCCTGGACATGCTCTTGGACGATGCTGACGACGACGGTGCTGACGATGTCTGCTGTGTGGATGCATCCAGTGAGTCGCCTGCGCACGCACGATGCGCACGCTGCAGCACGCTGCACGCGAAAGTGCGAGAGCTCCAGCGCGAGAATGACATGTTGCGCCAGCAGCTCCAGCTCGCACGTCACCCTGCAGCCGCCACGACGGCTGAGACCAGCACCACCACAGGCGATACCGCGATTCCTCCGACTCCAGACACAACAGCGTCTTCGTATTCGCCGCTGACGCGCTCGGAACTGCAGCGCTACGGTCGTCAGATGCTCGTGGGGGAGTTTGGGGTGACCAGCCAACTCAAGCTGCGCAACGCCAAAGTGCTGGTCGTCGGCGTTGGCGGACTCGGTTCCCCGATCGCGATGTACTTGTCGGCCATGGGCGTGGGTCACTTGGGGCTCATCGATGGCGACCACGTCGAGCGCTCGAACCTGCACCGTCAGGTGATCCACGACGAAACATCGCTGCGCGAGAAAAAAGTGCATTCGGCGCACAAGCGAATCGCAGTGCTGAACCCAGACGTGCAGTGTCGCGTGTTCCCGAGCCGCTTGACCCCCCAGAATGCGCTGGCGCTCGTGAGCCAGTACGATGTGGTCGTCGACGCGTCCGACAACGTGGCAACGCGGTACTTGGTCAATGATGTCTGCGCGCTGGCACGCAAACCGTTGGTCTCGGGCAGTGCGTTGGGGCTCGAAGGGCAAGTGACCGTGTTCACTTTCGATGAGGCATCGGCGACCGGCTGCTATCGGTGTCTGTACCCGAATCCACCGGGGAAAGTGCAAAGCTGCGAGGAGAATGGCGTGATCGGCGTCGTGCCTGGGATCATTGGCTGTCTGCAGGCTATGGAGACGATCAAGGTGGTCACGGGGATGGGGCAACCGCTTGTCGGCGTGCAGTGCTTCTATGACGCCTACGACGGACAGTTCCGTCGTCTCAAGATCGGGACCAAGCGGAATCGTGACTGTCTCGCATGCAGTCCAGCGCGCCACACTTCTTCGCAACCAGCCTCCCTGCGCATGGAGCAGATCGTGTGCACCTCGAGCGATGCGAATGCACCCGTGTTGGCTCCTGAAAATCGCATCAGCGTCCAGCATTTTGCAGCACTACGCCGAGAAAGCAATGCCAACGACACAAGACGCTACGTGCTGCTCGATACACGGCCACGGAACCAATTCGACATGGTACACTTTCCGGAAGCGATCCATGTCCCATTCGACAAGCATTTCCTCAAGAAACAGGATCCGCAGACGACACTGCTTCTGGCGAAATGTGGACTTTCCCCACCAACCGCTCCTGATGGAGACGACAACGCATCGCCAGCAAAACCGAAGACGATCTTTGTGATCTGTCGTCGCGGTGTCGATTCGATTGTCGCCACGCAAGTGCTGCTCGCAAATGG
This sequence comes from Globisporangium heterothallicum, assembly GCA_023334155.1. Classification (NCBI taxonomy): domain Eukaryota; phylum Oomycota; class Peronosporomycetes; order Pythiales; family Pythiaceae; genus Globisporangium; species Globisporangium heterothallicum. The sequence goes on along the minus strand of JAASGH010000003.1, from coordinate 188,416 downwards.
CGCCGTCAACGTGCAGAATGTGGACGGAGGTTACGTCGAATACGCTCAAGTCGTCGACCCAACCTTCCCCATGTATTAATTACTTCATCCGAGCTGCCTGCCTGTACAGTCTATCTAGTAACTGAGTAGCCCTTCGTTGAGCGCATTGTAATCGACACGCTTCCGTTCGCGTCGAGAACGCCCCTCAGTCGTTGTTGTTGTTGTTGAGGACTCTTCCTGCTGCTGTTTCTTTTTGGCGGCTGTCGTTTTCTTCTTCGGCTCGGGTCTGTAATCGTCGTCTCTATCGATTGCATCCACGTGATCGTTGTCCCTGTCGTCTGCGGCAACGGCAGTGTCACGGTCTCGCTGGCGTCGTTGCTCGTCCTCGTCGTCGGCATACGCCTCGTCGTCACTGTCTTCTTTCCCGGCAAACATCATGGCGTTCAGCTCCCGGTAGTTCACCTGCGTGCGCTTGCGCTTGCCCTGGAGAATCAACCTGGGGTCATGCTCGTCGCGTCTATCGTTGCCATCATGCATGGCGACACGACCGGCATTCTCGTGCTCTCGAGCGCACGTTATCGCTGCGTGCACGCCCTCTCGCGTGAGCATTTCCATGGTATCGTTGTAGTAGATCACTTGCCACTGAGGCTCTGAGCTCTCGTCGTCGTCGTCGTCGTTGACAGCTTCTTCCACTACGACGCCAAACACGACGTTCCCCGTCTCTGGGTTCACTTTCGCTGCCTTTTGACCGAGAAGAGACGCGTCCGCTTGCTGTGGCCGCTTTGTATTGGTCGTCTGTGTCTTGCTCTGCGTACTGCGAGATCTCGTCGAGCGGCTACAAACCCCAACAAACCAATAGAGACACACATCAACACAAAATATACCAACCATGGGGATGGTGTACATGCATGCAACTCTCGGGTGAATATCCACACGCTCGTACCTGTTGGGATCGATGACGTCACTTTTCCGCAAATACTTTAGCTCCTGGTCACTGATTTCATCATCGTCGTCGCGTGGCTCCACATCATCGCCACCATGCGACTCGGCTCGTCCTGCATCGTCTTCGTCGGACGAATCCTCGCTTCCAGACTCGCCGTCATCCTCATCGTTTGCACCGTCTTCGTCCACAAAGTCCTCATCATCGTCTTCGTCTCCATCCTCCTCCTCACCTCCTGCACCAGAAAAGACTCCACCGCCACTCGCTCCCCGAGTTGCCTCGTCCCGTTGCTCTTCTTGTTCCTCCTCCTCCAGCAGCTCCGGAAAGACCTCTGGGATCGTCTCGTAGGTCGTGCCAAACGCGTAGTTGATCGCCTTCAACGAGTTGAAGATCGCGAGACACACCTCGCAATACCACAACTCATTGCCCACGGGGATATCGGTCGTTGCCAGCCATGGGGTCTGGCATTTCTGGTGATACGCGCGCTGGCAGCCTTCGTTGTCGCAGATCAGGATATCGTTGTCTTCGTCGGCATCGGTGCTGCCACAGCGCGAACAGTAGATGTCTTCGGGGAGAAGCTCGACGATGCCGCCGCCACCTGCCAAGTATGGGTACTGCGTGTGTCCTTGATGCAGCTGCTGGAGCTCCGCGAGCGTGTCGACTACCGCACGCTTGCCTGCCAGAATCTTCTTGTTCGCCGTGGCCAGCTCTTTGCTGGGCTTGAGCTTCTCGCGACTCGCCTTCCGCCAACCTTCGCCTTCGTACGCCTCCACGTAGGCGAGATGGAATCGCAAACGCTTCACCTGCGACACACTCTACCGTTAGTATCTGCGCTACGGGCTCTCGGAGTGACGGAAATCCACCCACTCTACCTGTCCTCGGATCCGCTTCTCGAGCTTCCTGTGATCTGGGATTGTTCCAGATCCTTCCTTTGGCATCTCTTCATCAGTTGTGATCGCTTTCTGCTGCTGTTGTTGTAACGATAATGTCTTCTGCTGCGTCTTGGTCGCTTTCTTTCGACGCGGCGCTCGCACTGGCTTCGGCTCCTTTGCGTCATCGCCACCTTCTCGCTCCATGTCACCTCTGTCGCTCCTTGAAGGTCGGTCTCGCAGAAGAGTTGTTGGGGAATAGATCGTGCGCGCTTTGCGTTCTCGTTGCACCCGCTTCACGGGCTCTACCGTCGCAATCGCGAGCGTAGCGGCAGCAGCGTCCCTACAGCGCAAATAGTAGTCGTCACAGATGGAGGTGAGTGGCTAGGTTGGGGTGATGCACACACTGCATTCCAACGAAAGTCCGTACTTGGCAGTGGGGCTACCGGCAGTCCCAGAGCGACTCCGAGTCGTGCTCCTGGGAGCGACTGCTTGCGTCTTTGCACTTGGCTCCGTCATACGCACCGTTCGCGTGCTGTGTCGTCGCTCTTCCATGCTCGACAGGTAACAAAAGTAGTACTGCACGAGGTCACCTGCGATGACCCAAGTGCAAAATAGCAGAGAGTGGAATGCAGTGAGAACACGAAACGATCCGCACGTAAGCTCCGCACAGGCACACGAGCAGATAAGGATAGGAGCAGTGCGTCGCTGCAATCGGGAGAGATCTCCTCCGGGACATGTACCATACCAGAGAGCACTCAGCGCAGCTTTTTTGATCCGTGTGATTTCAGTGACTGCAGCCGAAAACAAACAAACAACAATAATAGACAAACTTGGGTTGGAGTCACTATTTGCTTTGCCTCGATCGAATGACTAGCTGGATGAAAACTCGCTAGAAATTGCTCAATCCAGCCGCATCCATGGCTCGAATGACAGGTATGCGCGGATTCTTGGATTTAATTACGTGAGTGGCCGAGTGTGGTTGGTTGGACAGAAACGTTTCGAAGGAACAGCATGTAGCCATGTCAACACGTTGGGAAATGGCTACATCCAAAGTTTCACAACATGTCTGCATGCGTTCGCATTGCATCTAGAGCAGATTGGCTGTTCGCTCGCGTATTGGAGTGCTCAGCGATGTCGCATTCCTGCAACTCGCTTCCAGCGCCTGGGACGAAGGAATGCACGCAGCTACGACTTGTGCACTGTCGGCAGCGATGGAGCTTGGTTGAGGCTCGCATTTCTCGACGAGGTTCTTTTCCGCACAGGCTTTGTAGCAAACATGAGCGGTTGCTGGCGTACCATCTGAGGCAGCACAGCATCGAGCGTCTGTTTTCTTTGTTGGACTCGTCGCAATTGGTGCATCTTTTCCGGGTGCTTCTCCCACAACTGCTCTTGCTGACAGCGACGTTTGTCATCGCACATCTGCTTGAACACCGACGCCAACTGGTCCGCTTGCTGCTTTTGTCTGCTCGCTTTGAGCACTTTGCACAGCTTGCGGAGATGGGAAAGCACTGCTTGCCGGTACCGATAGCTCCGAAATGATTTCTGTATCGTGCGTGTCGCGCGCATCCGATGCAGACGAAAGAGGAACAATCGCATGGTCCGTTGCAGTCTGACGCGGCATTTCTCCACGTACTCGCGACGTCTCGCGTGCCGTCGATAGGTGATTTGGAGCGTTACCGCAGCCACGACCTGCTTCTTGCGGAGCCATGCAAGGTGGTTCGCGAGTTCCAACTGGGTGGCGATCTCGGAGAGCGCGAGTACGATCCGCTTCACCCGCTGTCGACCCAGGAAGCCTCGGACTACTCTCTCCACCTGGGTCGCTGCGAAATGCCACGACTTGAGCAGACTCTCCTGAGCTTGGAGGAGCTCCTGGGTCCGTGTTTCTACGACTTCGCCAAACGCATCGAGCTCTGTATGCGTCCACAAATGTCGTTTGCGATCTGTCGTATCAAAGTCCGCGTTTGTGGACCTCCCTGGGAGATACAGCAACGGTTTGGTCGCAGCAAAGCGGTTCCTGTCAAGCGGGAGATCGAGTTACTCCCGTGATCAAGCCATGGCATCGATTTCTTGAACATGTGTGTGGAGAACGTACCAAGCATCGAGACTCCCGCGGAAGACATCAGCATGTGAAGCGCGTCGTTTATACTCTTCAGTGTAAAGCGCCAGGTCAAACGCGTGGAGCACTGGTGGCTCTTCCTCCAACTCGCCCTCAACTCCTTGCATAGCGTACATTTCAGCGCGTTGCGACCACGATGCACAAATCGAAGCAGCATAATGGACCTATCCTGACCATAAGATACCCACCATCTCTTTGATGAGCACTCTCGGTTCTCTTATTTTTAGGTTGCGGAATGCTCGAGAGCGAGTTGGTTCATTGCGACCCTGGATCTTATCCACCTGGGAATTGGATTCCCAGCTCGCGTTAGCAAGCGCGGCAACGAGTCGACTGGATTGAATGCCAGTGTGTGCATCAGCGCTCCTGGCACCCGCGCGTCTCGCTTGCTTTGCTCTTCTGCTTGGCCGTAGTTGGAAGCCATGAACCGCGGCTCCCACGCAGGGTTTTGCACGTTCGACGAGCGCAATGCTGGCGGGCGGTACCAGACCCAGGCCGAGCTCAAGCGCTTCAAGCATGTGCTCTCGAACACGAAATCCACGGTCGACCATGGCGACAAAGGTGAGCGCGAATGCATGCGTCTACTGCGATCTTTTGAAGCAGACAGAGGATGACGTGCTGATGATGCTGATGGTGACGTTTCTAATGTGATGCTGTGCGATTGTGTCCCTTGCAGTCGACGAGATCCAGTCCGAGAGTCCAACGTAGGAGGCGTGCATCGAAGTGGATGGTCATGACGCTCAAGGCATCGCCGGTCTAACTATCCCTGTTTCCTTTGTTTCTCGAGTGCAGCAAGCGCCGCAGCGAGATGCTGAGCACGTTTGCGCGTCGCATGAAAAGCGAGCGCGACGCCCATGAACTCCGCATCGCGAATATGAATCGGCGCATCACCGAGTACCACAACAAAGTACGCTTTTCGCACCACGGAGACTTTGGGAGCAAAAGTCCACATGCCTTCGATCTGTAATGCGAACGAACTGCTTGCCGTGTCTTAGGAAGAGGATCGACTCCATGCGAGTACGGTCACCACGAATTTCCCCGCGATGCACCCGAACACACAGAAGATCTCCCCGGGAATCGCGATCCGCATTCGATCGTACGTGCATGTGCTCTTACGTGGCTCCCCAGGTGCGCTTTCCATCCCTAAACTCTATGTGCCTGTAGACCCAAGCCGCCGAGCACCTTGACCATGTCCAAGAGACCTCCTTGCGAGGGACAACACGCACAAGGACACCGAGCGTTGCTGCCTTGGAAGTCGGGAGGCGACGACCGACTCCAGTATGTCGACAAACACGCGCGCGATCGGTATTGCGATGTGTTGCTGGAGTACATTCGCCAACAGAGAGACGACGCCCAGAAGAACGCAGAGAGCGAGTCCTCAGTATTGTCAAGCCCAGAGAAACTGTCTTCCTCGGCAAAAGACGGCGACGAGGCGATGATCCCAGCAGCATTGTCGCCGCAGCCATTGCCGCTTGGATGGGAAGAGAAAACGGATCCGAAAGGTCGAGTGTTCTACATCGACCACATCAACCGCTTGACGACATGGACCGATCCGCGGCAAAGCACAAGAGCAGCACCGGGTGGTCCCAGCGCCACCAGTCCCAGAGACAACCACTCAGCATCTGGCTCCACCCTCTCGTAATGGGGAGTCCGAGTGCTCACTTAGGCAGTTCAGCTGCTCGTTATTATATATATGCGGACGATTCCAAGAAAGTTTGAACGACATTCGCGGTGATCCACCTCGAAGGTGGAACTAACGCATGCAGTGATAATAATACGGAGGATCCATTGGTTTGGTTTAAGCGTGCTAGCGATGGGAGTTCGTTCTGCGCTGCTGCTAGTGCTTCTCAAAGGCGTGCAGGAAATCTTTGCTGTGCTCGACAGCATTCTTCATCGTCACGCGATCGTAGACGCGAACCCACTCCGAGTGCTTGCTCGAGCGCTCTGGTTTCTGACCGCGTTTCGAGAATGCGTCCAGCGAAAGGCGCGCGAGATTCGAGAGGTGTTCAGCCTGGACACGCGCTTTCTTGAGCTCGACGGCGGCATCCTGGACCTCTTTCTGTGCTTCTTTCACGTCGTCGAATGTATGGCGACGGCGCACAGCGAGATCCGTGGGGAGTCCGTGGGGGTTATGATGGCTGTGGTGACTGAACGGACCGTGGACGAGCAGAGCAGGGAGCGTCTCGTGTTCGTGCACTTTGGCGAGGAAGAGCGAGATATTGCCCCGCAGGTCCTTCTTGGCCTGGATCCGAGCGAGCAGGTACTTGCTGAGCTGCTCCGGGGTGTACTCTTTGTGCTGCAGCAGTTTGTGGTCGTCCAGACCGAGGATTTGCACGAGGCTGCGCAGGTCGACGAGCACAGGCGCGAGTTTCTACAGCGACGATGTCCATGCAGAAGAAAGATATCACCATCGTAGATGCAAATCAGTCAGCGCCTAGATGCAGCAGGAGTAAAGCCATTGCGACGGTTACCTCGGTCGATTGCTGCTGGAACGCCGTGATCGTGATGCAGTTCGCACTGGCGTCTTCATAAATACAGAGCTCCAGGGTCTCATTGATGCGCCAAAAGAGCTTCGTGCCGTCGTAGAGGATGCGCCGCTGGTGCGAAGCCTTGGACGCACTGTTGCCCTCGCCACTGGAAAAGCGGTCGCCTGACTTGCTGCCTCCCTCGAGAGCCGCTTTATGAAGCGGCGAGAAATTCACATGGTCCAAGAGTTTCTGTGCCGAGCGGACTGAGATCTTGCACACTTCGCTATAGAGAGAGAGAGAGAGATGCACAGCTTGAGATTCCCGTGTCGTTGAACACACTCTTCGGGTGGTCGACGGAGACGTAGACTCACCATGTGAATGTCGGCGAATCCGGTCGCTCCGGCGTACTGCTCTCACGGAGCAATTTGTGGCTCATCCTTTGTCGTAGCTGGATGCTCTTCTTTCGGCTCTTCCTGCGTCGCTGAGCTTCTTGTCTTGTTGTCGTTTGTCCTGGTGCACACCTTTGGACTTGGAACAAGGGCAGTAGCTATGGCAACTCAATACCCAGAGTGATGAGCAAAGATGACAGAAACACAAAATCTATTCCTGCCCGCGTGCTTATCCCCAATCGCCTTTCGTCCAACATCGCTATTATTAGGGGTGTCAACCACATTCCAAGTCACTTTGCCAGAAAGATCACTTTGCTGATGAAGAGATGCAGGATCCCGAGCAGGTGGTTGTCGAGCTGGTTCCTGGACGGAAGACTCTGTATTGCATTGCAGTCCGCACGTCCCTCTCTCATCGCACTGTCCTATGCAAGCTTATCTACGTGCACTACTATCTACTCGGCAACAGCTTCTTCCACGACAGGAGCCACGTCGGGGAGATCGCGCGCGGCACGTTCCGCGTCTTTCTCCTTCTTCGCTGCCATCACGGCTTCGCTGATTTCTTCGTCAAACAGCTTCAACTCTTTCATCGCCGAGAGAATCACGACCGCGTCGGCTTTGGTCGCCATGGCGTTCACAGAGTTGCGACCACGCCACACGACGATGTTCATGATCTTCTCCCTGCACATGCAGCAAACGTCGAATCGGACACAGTTAGTTCAAGATGCTAGACACGACCACGCAATGCCACCTTCGGAAACGGACAAACAACACTTACTCGACGAGCGACTTGGTGTTTTCCAGAGAGCACACGATGCTCCCCATGGGGGACTCTTCAAATACTTTTTGGGTCGCTGGTTCAAACTCGCTGAAGTCGAACAGGTCGCCGAGGCGTTCGAGCATCATCTGGAAATCCTTCTTCGACACCGTGAGCTTGCGCTTGTTCATGAACGACAGCACGTGCGGCACACCCGCTTGGCACAGACGGTACACGGTGTTGGCGTCCTTGGTCTCGTTGCGCTCAAACATCTTGAGCCCCGTGTACACCAATTTGAACTTCTTCGCCTTCATCTCCTCAATGAGGGGGTACGTGATGCTCTTCGTGACAAACGTCACGGCCTTCGCATCGTCCGAACGGGTGATCAGCTGGGCTCCGGAGAACGCCGGCGCAATGTCGTAGTACTCTTGCACGCTCTTCCACTGGTCGTCGAACGAGAGGTACTCATCCCCCTTCGGTTTCTGGTACCGCGATCGTCGCGGTTCTCGTTGCGGCTTCGCTTCGGATTCCTCAGCGACAGTCGATTCGCCATTCTCAGCACTTGCGTCCACCGATTCCTCTTCAACCTTCGCTTCTTCAGCTGGAGCCACAGCAGCGACATCAGCGCCTTCAGCAACGTCGGCCACTTGTTCCTTTGATTCCTTAGCAGGACGGTGCTTCTTGCCCGCGTTTTTCACCGGTTCTTCTTCCTCAGGAGTTGGCGCAGTCTTCTTGAGCAAACAAATGAAGAAACCGCCCGTGTTCTGCACCATACATACATGCAAAGCATCTCAAAAGTCAGCATCCAAACGTCCGCATCAAGAGAAGGGTTGGAAATAAAAGACAAACACTTGTACCTCATCGTGTGGCACGCAACGCATGCAGCGCTCCAAGTTGAACGTTGCGGCTTCGTCCGCGGTCGGTGGGAACATCGTGCGCGTGATCTTGTTCTTGTTGCGCTGCTTCTTGTTTTCCTCCACGAAGTGGTCGAACGAAGTGAACTCGGTGTGGGTCGAGTCGAGCACTTTCCAGGACGAAACACCTGGACGGCGCTTTAGCAACGGCAACCGGTCCGAGACATCCACCAGTTCCAGTGCGCCGTTCGACCAGCGCAAGAGCTCAGCGACGATCGCTTCGTTTTCCAGCGGGTTGAACGTGCACGTCGAGTAACACATGTACCCACCAACCTTCAACAAGGACGCGCCACGTTTCGAGATCTCCACCTGGAGTGGGTGGAGCGAGATGCCGTTTCTTGCGTCCCACTGCTTCCAGATGATCGGGTTCTTACGCAGCGTGCCGTCGCCACTGCAAGGCGCATCGCAGAGGATACGATCAAAGAAACCTTCGGATTTGCTTTCTGGAGCGCCAACGTACGGGATATGCTGCGCTTCGTGGCAAGTCACGATAAGCGCAGGCGAGCCAATGCGCTTGGACTGGTGCACAAGCATGTACGCGCGCTTGATATCGATGTCGTTGGCCATGACCATACCCGTCGGGGTCTCGCCCGTCACATGCTCCTGCGCGTGAAGCGATTCCAAAAGCTGCGACGTCTTGGAGCCGGGCGCCGCGCACATGTCGAGCACCTTGTGGTGCGGTTCGACGCCGAGAATCAGCGGCGGGATCATACTCACAGCTTCCTGGCGGGTCGTTGCGCCACTGTTCGTGAGTTCCACGAGCCATTTCTGGAACTCAGCGAGGATCGGCAACTTGCGCACTTTGCGACGCTCCACAGACCACTGGAACCCTTTCTGGTCGGGGTACCACGGCATGTTCGCGATCGGCGCGACCTCTTCGTCGTCGAGGATCAGCCCTTCGTACTTGAAATCCGTCTCGATGCGCTCGCGGATTCTATCATTCCGCAGCAGAAAACAACGTGCATCATGCAAGCGTGTAAGGACGTAGTAGCCAAGCAGAGATCGAAGCGAGACAAACGACCGTACCGTTCAGCAAAAGGGCACGAGTTGTTGATGCGAAACGTCGTCGGCAACGGCGTCGCGAGGAACTTCATGAATTGGTCCCACTCGGCTTCTGGCACCACACCCTGCGCCTACAGCGACGCACAAACACAAAGATAACATCTACCGCGTCAATCACCCCTGTCAGGTCCAGTGGCTTCCGCAAGTGCGCAGCCCAAGCGGATACACAGCGAGCGACGCGTTTCCTGCGCTGTACCTGGTAGTACTTGATAAAGTTGTCGTTCGTGTACACCCACTCGGTGAAATTGTCCTCTTTCTTCTCCGCGGTCGCGTCGCCGGCGTCTCTGTCCTGACGGGACTTCTTGGAGAAGTTGCCGCGCTTGTTGCGGTAGTCCTTGCGTCCGCGCTTGCCCATTTTGCTTGCTTTACGCTCTCTGTCGCCGATTGCTGGAGATGCACCGACACTCGATGCGACTGCAATCTCGCTCTCGCCAACACCAATCGCAGCAGAGCTTTTCGGGATTGTTTCATTGGTCAAGGAGACGCGAGGGACAGAAATGCCAAAACACGGTGCGAGCGACTGAGCTGAAGGTTGCAGACACTGCATGTGGATTTAAGCAGAGAGTGACTGCACCGTGTTTCGATATCCTCGCACAAATGATGCCATCTATGGTTGTTTCCTGTTCGCACCTGTGCGAAATGACACCAAGCGCTCAAAATGCAGAGAGAAGCAGTGGGGACGCATGCTGCTGCATCATGGCAAGCGGATATGGTGCGCGAAATAAAATACTGGGTTACTATTAATATAATTAGAGTGGGAACTATTTCGTGTGCATACAGTATATGTGAATGTATATTACCTTGCGGATTCCGCATCTCTCTTCTACGCGAGGACAGCAGCGCAGACCGAGACGTCGTCTCGCTTCCCCTGCCGCTTGTGCGCGAATGCCAACAGATTCGATGCGCTGTAGAATGCGAGCTGCCGCACGCGGTTCTCCTTCGAGAACATGGGGCGAGTGATCTCGAACGCTGGGATGTTCTCGCATTTCTGTCGGAACGTTTCGTACTCCTCGGGGTTCACGTTGTTGTTGGTCCTGAGCTCCTCCATGGCTTCCCGACAGAACCCTGCGGCCGACACGGCGAAGGGGATGTACTCGTCGCACTCCGAGAACGTGCTTTTCGCCATCTGCACGGTCTTCTTCGCGATTTCTTCGGCATTCTCGGAGCACGGCTCGACGCACGCGACCACTTGGTCAATGTACAGGTTGTCGTGGACGCCGTCGGAGAAGATCATACACACATCGCCGGCTTCGTATGGACACGTCTGGATCTGCACTTCGCCGGCGTAGTTGATGGTTTTGTTGTTGGACACGACCGCCGGCACGTTGAAGTCGTAGATGATCGAATCGCTCTCAAACACGATCTTGCTATTGCGCAGCAGCACGCACTTGCAGTCGCCGATTGTGTACACAAACATTTGATGCGACGTCTCGTCGAAGTACACGACCGACAGTGTCGAATCGAGCCGTCCTTTACGCTTCGTGGATCGCCGCGCGGTCTTCGTCGCGCTCTGGATCGCGAGACTGAAATCCACGGATTTCATCGGTTCGTCGCGCGCGCGCTTCTTCAACTTTCCCAGCGCCGCCAGGGTTTCCGACACCAGCATACGCGCCAGCACTCCCGACGCCTTCATCGTACCGGACACCCCATCGGCGATCACCATGTACCCGGGACCGTACCCGACAGCGTCGTCGCCATGGTAGCTGTGCGCAGCGCTCGCAACGGACGCAAAGCACGAGCCACCGTCCTGGTTGTTGTTGCTGTCGCCGTCGTGCAGGGGTTTGCAGTTGCGCATCCTGGAGAGAATGTATTGAAGTGTCATCCTGCTTTGCTGCGGATGTGACACGAGAGACCTACAGACGAATCCAGCGCACGCGATGGAGTGGGGCGAGAGAAAGACAGACGCTTGGGAGAATCCAGTCGCTGCGGGCGTGAATGATCGACCAGCTTGTGTACGGGCTTAAGCGTTGCTGGTGTTTCTTTTGAGCGGCGTTTCCGAGAGTGCTGGTAATCTTGTTGCTTGCAGCAGCAGCAGAGAGAGAGAGGTTTGAGAAGCGAGCGAATCCGTACTGTATGTGGTTTCGACTTGCATACTGTATGGTCGCAAAAGCCAGCGAGGAAACACCCAGCGCGCACGGAAGGACGCGGCACTCCAGCTGGTTCAAAAGGGCTGCTGCATGCACGGACGCAGCAGCATACAGAACGCAAGAGAAAGAGGCTTGTGCCACGACCTGAACGGTGGAAGAAAATGGACTGGGTGTGGGACGCATCGTATGGGACGGACTGGGGAGTTCCGTTGCACACGCCATGCGCTCCTTCTTGCTCACGCTGCACCTGCTTCTCACGGTTGATGCAGCACATGCGTGCCAAGTCGGCCCTCGCTATAGCTGCTCGACACTCGACATGAACCGTCGACCGATTATCGAAGGGTGACCGATCTGTCGATGCCCGTTCTTTGTCCATGCGAGCAAGCGTTTCTGGCTATTTATGGTGACTGGCTGGTATTCGGTGGCACGGTGTGTACCGTGCTTGTGACCGTTACTACCCTGCAATTCCAGCCAATCCGGTCGTTGGAGTCAGCTGAGAATCCGTGGACATTGGCTCAAAAGCGTTTGCTCATCTCCTCGCACGAACGGTCAGCAGAGTGCAAGTGGTTACACGAGGAAAGCGAGGGAAGCGTAACCCCTTCGTCCGGAACCTTCATCACGTTTGTGTGTATATTGCTCGCTCACATGCTTGTGCAACCAATCCGTCGATTGCAGCATTACAGGCGATTTCTCACACCATCCAAAGCAAAACAGGCGGCGAATGCACTGCCACATGCTCCTACTCTTTCTGCACTCGATGTCTCGTGGTTTCGCGGTTGATGCATGCTGGTCCGCCGATTGCCTTTTTTGCTGTTCTTTCGATTTTTCATCTGGTGCGTACTGTAGCTTTGCTTGTGCTCGGACGATGAGCAGATGCGGATCTTCAGTTTTCTTCCAAGCACTTCGCCTATACTTTCGTTGATGGAGATGCGCTGCATCCATCACCCACATTACGGCATTACTTGGCATCCTTGGTGACTTCAACCGACTCGGCAACATCAACGACCAGACAGACATTTCGTTCATGCGGATTGGTGGAGTGTGCAGACAGGCGTTTTGCTCCATTTGCACTCGATCCAACGTATTGTGCGCTTTCCAGTGCACCACAATAGCGAGTGCACATGAGCATTCGTTGGATCCTTCGCGTGCGATGGTGGACCAACTCCGCGGACTCGGACATGTGTATATTTAGATAGAGAGAGCTGATCGAGATCCCGATTTTGGTTGTATTTTAGAACTAACTTTATCCATTTTGACGTTTGATGTACTGTGTTGTGTTCGCTCTCTGGGTTAGGGAAACTGGATATGACACAGTACATGCTCGAAACAGCAGCCAGCCAATCATGGAGTTTACATTCCTTTTAACCCAATCGCACTGCTCGAAAAATACACCACCACCTCAACTCTGCTCAACTGTCAACAGCAGGAAGAGCTATCTTCAAGCTGCGATGTCTGGATCTGATCCCATGACGGTTGTCCGAACGTCGCAGCAACGGGATGAGATTGCCGAGCTTCTCGACCAATTAGCCACAAGCAGCCATGTTGAGCAAGAATGCGAACTCGCTGAAGCTGCTCGTGCTCAGCGAGCTCGATGGACAGATCCTGCGCGTGAACCGCCTCTGCGAGCGCCTCGTGTGCTCGGACGACAGCGACATCGACGCGATCCTCGTGAGCGGCGGACTCGTTGCGAGACGCGCGCCGGGAGAATACGAAGCGCTCGAAGCCATCGCTGCTGCTGAGGGCGACATGATGGCGCTGATCTCCCGACTCGAGATGATCATCTGCCGCGTGCTGTACATCCCCGACGATGTACGTGCTTGCATATTGCATGTGTGTGTATGGGTGTATGCGCTGATTCGATGGATGTGGTTGGATACGCGAAAAGAGCAGAATGACCCGCCAACGACGCGCAGTCTGGCTGTCGCGCCACCGATGCTGACCCAGTACTCGTCGAACGTGTTTTCTCGCGAGCAACGACTAGTGCACGGCGTTGTCGTTATGGGCGAAGCGCACTATTTCAAGTACGCGGCATGCAATGATCGAATGTTTGCACTGGTGTGTGAGCAGGACGGTTTTTGATTGTTGCTCTGGTTGTAGACTCCTTAACGACGGCAAGGATCCAACTGCAGACCGCGATCTGGTGCTCGTGTTGCGTGACTCGGCGGCACGAACCCAGCTGCCTGCGTTTCGTAAGTGCATCGCCTTGTCCCATGTATCTCCACGTTGCGCTGTGCACGTCCGCTGCTTGACGCGACTCCCTCACGCATCGTTGTGTTTCTGTTTTTAATGCACCACAGAGGTACAAGCACAGGGCTCGAGACCCGCAGTCAACCCGTTGCCCGCTTTAATCTGTGATGTGTGTTTCTCCGATAGCCACCGCTTCAAGATCTGCTCCCTCAATCCCGTCATTTGGAGATCATCGGCGGCAGCCACCACCCTCCTCACGCGAACGCGCCACTGGTGTTCCCTGGCGAGTTTGCTGCGGTTTTCTCACATCGTCATCCGTGTCTTTCCATTTCTAACTCGCTCGATGCTGTTGTAGGTTCTCTTCGCCAGGGTCAGTTCATGATCCTCGACTTGGAGAAGCAGCGCGTGGACGATTCGTGGCACATCCTCTCGTCACACACACACCACCTACCTCTCGCAGACGGCTCCGAAGGCGACGAGATAGATGCGCTTTGATCGCGTCGTCGTCGTCATGGAAGACCAGGACGATGGAGGTGCATTTTCGCAATAGAGTGAGAGTGTGTGCTCTTTTATGTGACTGTTGTCTGTAAGGCGCTGACTTTTCTGCATTTTCTTTTTAAGGGGGTACACATTGCAGGTAGTTTATGTTTCGCATTTGATGGAAACTTATCTTTCCGTATTTTCTCACTTTTGTCAGTGTGTACGTCTGATCCTGTCATGCACCAGACTTGTGTACCGTGCTTTTCACCGTAAATTTACGCTCGAACCGTTTGGTGTTCACTCCGATAAATTACCAAGTACCATTTCCAGCACAAACTCCCAAACTGCCTAATCCGTGGAAGAACCGAGAGGAAGAAGGACAAGCAAGCGCGCTTTCTCATTCTCATTCTCTCTCTCTCTGTGCGTCTATCTACTGCAGCGCATCGATACCTATGGGCGGTGGCGACGGCGGCAACACTTACTGGCCGCACTCGCAAACTTCCTCGCAGCCGCAGAGTTCGCAATCGTCGCGGAAAGGTGCAGACCTCGCGGAGCTCAACCAACTGCGCGTGCTCGTGCAGTACGAGTTTGAGAAGCAACCCATATCGACCGACGAACTGATTGAGGCTTTGGGGACGTGCCACAACAACATCCGCGAAGCGTATCACTATTTAAAAGCCAAGCGTCTCCAGCAAGAGCGATCCCAGAGCAAGAGCAGTAGCAGTGCAACCAACGCCTTGCCTCCCATGACAACCGATAGCGCCATGGCGCGCAGCAGTCAGAACAACCACGATGCAGGCACAACAGCATCGACCAAGCGCCACCAACCAGACGACGAGGATGTGTTTATAATAGAGAACCCGAGCAAGAAACTCAAGGAAGGGACATCTCCGCCATCTTCCCAACGATCGTTGCGCTTAAAGAGCAGTCAGGATGTGGCCATGTCGTCGTCGTCTCCGCCATCCAGTCGGCAATCGAACGGTGGCGCTTTGGCACCATCGAGTATCCAGTACGTAGATGACGAGGAAGATGTGTCGATTGTCTTTTCGCAACGCAATGTGCCTCCTCCTTCTTCGCAAGAAGCAGCATCCGACTCGGTGGCGGCGAATCCACTGCAAGCACGACGCCTTTTGGACCAAGCCATCGAAGACCGCTGCCAGAACCGGATTGCAACCGATGCGAGTTGGATTAGCAGTGTGTGGGACTTTCTGCACGTGTCGAGCAATTTGGAGTTGTCGCAGCGCCTGGATTTGACGTGCGACGCGATGGTCGCATGGCTGAAAGAGTTCGACGAACGCGACGTGCTGGCGCAGAAGCGCGCGGGGATCGACTTGATTCTCGAGATCGTCTCGCACCTTCCACGGTCCGACAACGCGCACGAACTGAGCCAGCAGAGCAGTTTGACGCACGACGACCGCCGCGCGCAAGATGCCGAAGTGACGGCACTGCACGACTTGCTGACCAGCTCGAGCGCACAGAGTGCAAACGCGCGGTCCGTCGCCGCGAACGATGCGATTGTGCGCATTACAGAGGAGTGCGCTTTCTATTTGGAGCGCATCGAGTGGTTTAAGAATGCGCGTCGAGACAACGTCGAGCATCAAAACGGTGTTCGCTGTCACATCCAGACGCTGTTCGCTCGGCTCTCTGAGATGGTCGACAAGTGCAGCGCCGAAGTGCACTCTGGTGACAGTGTGGTCGCCGATGCGCGCCAGACGAAAGAGATGCGGTCCATCCAACTCCGCGAGTTTGTGCAAAAGCGTCGAGAAGAATTGCGTGCAACTGGCGAAAGCGATGTGAGCGCCGAGCTGCAGGCGCACTCGGATGTGTTCAACTCGAACGAGCTTGAGATTGTCGCGCTGCTTCAATCGCGAGCCGAGAGTGGCACAAAGATCCAACAATGCAGTCAAAAGATGCAGAAAGGCAAGAAGGAGCTCGTCTTTTATCAGAGTGCGAAGAGTTTGTTCAGCAAGGTCAAAGAGCGACGAGACTGGTCGCTGCAGGTACGAAGGAAGCGTGTGTGCGTATCAGTATCTTGAGATATCTGTGCTGATGGACTGTACTCTTGGTTCCGTGTTTGTGTAGAATGCGCTCAAGAGCTTTGAAGATTCCCATCGTGCGTCCGACCAGCGAGCGACACGTGCACTGACGCGCTACATCCCCATGCTCACGAATGCACTGCAGGAGTATTACGAGTTCCACTCGGTCCGTCAGAAACGAGCGAAGGAAGAAGCGAGCGAGCAAGAGCAGAAGCTGGAAGAGCATGTCGAGTACTTTGGCGATTCGGCGCCAATTAAGAAGGATGACATTGAAAAGCGCATCCGCGAGTTTGTCGGGGTGATCAGTCGCTCGATGCAGCTGATGCTCCAGATCGCAGACTCGCAGAGTCGTTTGTGGGAGGGCAAGCAGGACATTCTTCCTCGCGAAGTGTGTGATATACTGGTGCTTGAGTATGGCAAGCTGTGGCAGCAGCTGAGTGGTCCCGTGCGCGATGTAAGTGCGTCTGCGAGTGTGATGTAGTTGGGAATGTGGTGGTTGTTTGGTTCTAAGAAAGAGTGGTTGTGTACTTTTTCGATTCGGTCAGGTGATGCAGTCGTTTGTGGCAAAGATGCAGGGTGGCAGCGTAGATGTATCGACGGATGTTCGTGTCGAGCCTCCAGCAGTTACGGCTGGGAGCACGAATGGGAGCCCCCAACGATCCATCAGCAGTAGTCCCGAAAAAGTTGGCGGCACTCGAAGATCGTTGTCTCCCGGCGCGTTTGTTCCAAATGGGGTGGTCACAAATGTCACCGCAATGCGTGCGACTGTGATCCAACCGAGTGCATCGCTGTCGATGGCACAAGCGCTCTTGCTGGAGTCGAGTGCACCGCTGTCCATGACTCAGGAAGTGGATGCTTTTCTCGAGCGCATCGATGTGGATCCAACGTCGACGACGATCACAAGTGTGCGAGAAGAGGAGAAGGTGATGTCGCCGCCGAAGGCATCGCCGACTCCTCCTGTTCATGCCTCTGAGACTAGTGTAGTGCCGCATGAATTCGAGGTTGGCGCGATTTTGTTTACGAAGTTTGACGTTGGCGACAACCGCGCGCAGTTTTTCCGCGGCAGAGTAGACAAGTTGGTGGAGGACGGCAGTTACTCAATGGTGTATGATGACGGCGACATCTATACCGTCCCGCGCGCATTTCTGTTTACCCAGGAACAGGTATGCTCGCGCACTATCACTCTTGCGCTGGTGCATGCATCGGTTTACTGATGCTTGATGTGTGTTGGATGTTTTCTTGTGTGTGTGTGTGTGTGTGTGTGTGTGTGTAGATGGAGGAAGACTTGAAGGTGCGCGAAGGCAGTCAAGACTCAGACACGCACATGGCAGACGCCAATGCCACTGGCTCGTGTGCGGTCATGTAGTGCGATGCGACCACCTACTGTTGATCTGCTGAGTCAACAAGATGCAATTGTGCAGCGAGTCCAGTCCGCCGTTTTTGATTGTGCTGTTCGTGACGCGATACATGTAGTGCGTTAATATAATACTACGTGTGTGTTAATGAAATAGACTCCTGCTGCACAAACTCGTAAAGCTTGCCTTCAACAAACAAGATTTTCACGCGCTGAGCGGGTTCTTTCGCGCACATCATCTCGATTAAGCTCCACTGCGAGTCGCTCAAAGCTGTTGGTCTTGGCGGGAGCCTTCCTCTCCCCACATTGAAACGGGCGACGGAATCGAGAGTTTTAGCCCATGGAGGCTCGCCAGTCACTGCTTCCAATATACACATCCCAAAAGAGTAGATGTCTGATGCCAACGTCGAGCGTTCGCCCCGCAGATATTCAGGTGATCGCCAATGCAAAGCACCCTGGTTCTTTACTCTGATGCTCACTTCAGCGCTGTTCAGGATGCAACTCATACCAAAATCGGTAATCTTCGCCTTGCACTCGGCTCCAACCAAGATGTTGTCACACTTGAGGTCATTATGGACCACATTTTGGCTGTGCAAATACTTCAGTCCACTCGCTGCTTCAAAGAGCATTCGCCATTTCTTTGTAATGTTGTCGTCACGCTTTAGGTACTCGAGAAGCGTCCCGTGGTCAGCGACTTCACACACGAAATAGCGCTTACCAATGTGGCAGGCACCGTAGAGTTTGATAACATGCGGGTGGTTCAGAGGGTGCCACACCCGCAATTCGTGGAGAAACAACTCCTGCTTGTATGCGTCTTTTTCATCACCCTCATACCCCACACATTTCACGACCACATCGGTGCCACGCCATTTCGCAGTGTACACTTCCCCAAAAGCACCTGTGGCGATAATGTCATCTGGCGTGTATTTGATGTCGTAGAATGGGATGAACCACGATGGAGCTTGTGTTGCCCCGCCAAGGAGATCCATGTTTCGTATCTCATGGAAGTCGATGGGCTTGAACTTTTGATTGAGGTGTTCCGAAACAAAGCAATTAATTTGCATCGCTTCACCTCCTTCTTGTTGCACCTCCCTGTGCAATTCTGTCGGGATCTCTTCCTTGTCTGCATGGTACGGTGTCCACTTGTGGATCGGGTCGATTTCAACATCTGGGATCGTCAGCAAACTCAGCAATGCATCGATATCGCGATGGAACACGTCGTTTTGCACAATCACTTGCCGACTTTTCGCTTGCTGCAGTAAAGAGCTTTCCGAGACGGCAATTTCCAAAAACCTATCCAAGGCTTTCAGTACTTGGCAGTAGTTCACCACAGCAATATCATGAGGCCGCTTGTGCGCTTCTTGCAGTAATGTGAAAACATCAACCACCCGTCTGTAGACATGCTCAGCTGCCTCAGGAAACGAACCACGGTTGAGTCCACACCTAATTTCAAGCTTCTTGACGAAATCTGGAATGGAAGATCCAAGATCAAAGAAGTACTGGTCGCTCAAACTATGTGACCTGTTGTCAGGATCGACGGCGACGGTGTTGTCATGTTTCGCTTCGTCCTCTCGCTGTTTTTGAAGCATCACATAGCGTTTTAGCTCTTCGATCACTGTAGCGAGCTCCACTCGTTTCGATGGATCTCCATGAGACATTTTCTCGAGGAGATACCGTTGAGCACCAGCGAAATACCCAGGAGGTACATTTGGTTGAACTCCTTGCAAAACCATGAACTTTACCAAAGTATCCTCATTTTCTTCACTCCAAGGAACTTTGCCTGTCGCTGCTTCTAGAATACACATTGCGAGGGAGTACACATTCGAAGCAGCGGAAGGTTTTCCACCACGGATACACTCAGGAGCTTGCCAACGAACAATAGCATCTGAGTCGTTGGGAGAATCAACTCCGAATTGATAGATCTTCGCCCGACCATCCGTGCCAACCCAAACGTGATCACACGAAAGAACACCGAGAATAACCCCGTGCTTATGAAGGTACTCGAGTCCTTGAGCAACTTCGTACAGTTTCTGCCACAACAACTCACTGTTCCCACCCGCAACCAAATATTCGCGCAGGTTCGTGTGAAGCACATCTTCAAAGACCGCTACATAAGGTGAACTGATATCCGACGCACCAAGGAACCTGATCACATTTGGAAACCTCAAATCGTGCCACCTATCGGCTTCGCGAACAAATTGGCCATGTGACATTCGACATTTGCTCACCATGACACTAGCGCTTTGCCACTTGCCGCGAGCAGGTCCTTTCGTTTCATCCTCTTGATCAATGTACAAGTCGCTGGGCGGAATGAACCATGCTGGAGTAGATGGAGCAGTGACGTTCGAACATCTCTCTACTTTATCGAGCGCAGCTTGCAACAACTTGAGCATTTCTGGGTCGCATTTGTCACCGTGAACACTTATCTCATACTGTAGACGCACTATCGTTTGGCTTTGGTTTAAATTTCCCAACAGGATCGAAAAGTGATGGTCGTCGTTGATTGAATCCCAAAAACTTGCAAGCAGGTTGATTTGATCACTTTCCCACTTCGTGGTCCAGGTTTTGGGGTCCTCTTGTTCCAGGTTGAATTTTCGCTGAAAGTAAGCGATCTCGGTGTGGAAATCTTCGAATGCAGACAAGATTCCCCGACTTGCAGCAAGACGAATTATCTTGGTTCCCTTTTCACATGATGTCATGATCTTCATTATGCTGAAGATTAGCATGATGTACTCGTGAATCGCGCTTCGCCACAACTCTTGATCTTGCTCCAATTGTGTATGCAAACTGACTAGTCGCTTAACACCACCATCCCAAATGTCCTGAAACTCGTGCATTTGCGTGCCACAGTCGCTCAGCGATTGCAAAGACGCAGGAAAAAGCGATACTTGAGAGGACATGGGGGGTACCCATCCGTGCTGACCGAGGACACTAACAGCGCTCAGATGACGGATTCTTGCAGCAGAGAGTAGAGGTGTATCTCCGTTGTCCGCTCGAACATGCACAGATGCACCAGCTGTGATCAGTAGTTCCCATGTTTGGAAGTGTCCTGAGCTTCCTGCTGCAATCAAAGCGGTTTCTCCGGACTCATTTACAGCGGAAAGCGAGGCGCCGCTTTTGAGTAGCACTTTAACAACTCCCATATGTCCGTTACGAGATGCAGCGATCAGTGGGGTGTCTCCGTATACATCACCCACATCTATCTGAGAACCTCTGGACAAGAGTTCTCGAACAACCTCTGTGTGACCTTGATGTGCAGCATGGAGCAGGGGAGTTTCCCACCAAAAGCTTCTCGCCATCAAGTCAGCACCGCAGTCTAACAATGTTTGCACGACATCAAGGAAGCCTCCTCCGGCAGCACAATGAAGTGAAGTGTCTCCGTTGGCGACTCGTTGATCCAACTTCGCCCCACTTGACACCAGTTCTTTCACGATATTTAGCTGTCCACGATCAGCGGCAACACTGAGTGGGGACTCACCGTGTTTGTTTCTCAAGTTCACACTCGCATTGTTCTTCAGTAGCGCTTGAACCACTTTTACATGACCCTCTTGAGTTGCGAAAAATAGAGGAGTAGATCCGTCGACATCTCTCGAGTCCACGTCCGCGTCCATCTGCAGCAATGCCATCACAACATCGAGGTGTCCTTCTTCAGACGAATTAATCAGCGGTGTGGTTCCGTCCACAGCTGGAATGTCCACACTCGCATTATTCTTCAACAAAGTTCTTACAACGTTAAGATGACCATAACTCGATGCAATATTCAGCGGCGTCACTCCTTTCGCATTCGTCTGATCAACGCACGCCTTGTACTCCAATAACACATTTACGACCGCATCGTGTCCCTGAAAAGATGCGATGTGAATTGGAGTTTCTCCCCGGAAAGACACCGCATCAACTTTTGCGTTGCTCGCCAGCAATGTTTCCACAACGTCGACTTGACCCGTGAGTGCAGCGAAATGCAGGGGTGTCCATCCATTGGCGATTGCCAAGTTCACGTCCGCATTTCGCTTGAGCAAAGCTTTAACGACGCCAAGGTGTCCGCATTTTGCCGCAATTGATAGCGGAGTAAATCCATCCGCACCAGGTAGATTCACGCTCGCGTTGGCGTGTAGTAATTCATTCACAATGCTGAGGTGGCCATTTTGGCACGCGACATAAAGCGGACTCACCACATCCGCGCTTGCCGAGTCTGCGTTTGCTGTGTTCGCCAGTAATCCAACTACCGCTTCGATGTGACCAATTTGGGATGCAGTGAATAGTGGTGTTGCTCCATCGCTTCGTGCAGGATTTACATTGGCGTTGCTTTTTATCAATGCCTTCACGACGTCGAGATGGCCGTACTGAGAAGCCACAAAAAGTGGAGCTACTCCGTTCGCATTTGCCAAATCTACGCTCGCACCGTGCTTTAACAATGTGCTCACAATACAACCGTAGCCAATCTGCGACGCTAAATAGAGCGGCGTCACTCCATTGACATCGCTCAAGTCAACGTTCGGGTCGTGCGCTAGCAATGCTCGAACGATCTCCAAATGTCCTTTTCGAGATGCTGCATGAAGCGGAGTCGCTCCAGTGACGCGTTGTAAGTCGACATTTGCCCCGCTCTCCAGTAACGCGGCGACGATGTCGATGTAGCCATTTTGTGACGCAATATAAAGCGAAGTCGCTTCATGGTCTTCAACAACGTCCACTCTCGCATTGTTTTGAAGGAGTGCATTGACTACGTCAAGATGTCCCAGTTGGGACGCAGCAAACAGCGGGGTCATTCGAAGGACGTCTGCGGAGTCAGGGTTCGCTTTCCTCGCGAGTAAGGCATTCACAACACCAACGTGACCTTTTTCGGACGCACGAAACAACGAACTCCGTCCATTGATATCTGTCACGTCTACTGCAGTAGCGTCGACCATGAGCAACTCGTTCACAACATCGACGTGGCCATTTTCTGAAGCGACGTGCAGCGGGGTCTCTCCACTGCGATTTGTCGAGTTCACGCTCGCACCCGCTTGTAGCAGCGCTTGTACGATCTCCAAATGTCCATGTCGAGATGCAATCAGTAGCGGCGTTTCGCTGGTTGCGTTGCGAATATCAACTGGAGTCGACATATTTTGCAGCAGTGACGCCACAGTATGCGTTCTTCCACGTCGGCAGGCGTCCCACAGCGACGGCAAGGCGGCAGGAATGCAGAACATTTTGTGCTATAGAGCGAACGTTTCCGCTTGACGGCAAAGATCCAGGGATTGCGAGGCAACTTGGGAAATGAGTGCGGTCTCGAGCTCACGCACGCGCACGTTTCCACTCACCCACTGGTTTTTTTGCTAAGGAGTGGATTTTCGATTCTTTGTCCCTCCCTCGCACGCCTGCACATGTGTGAGTGTCTGTCCCGTTTCCTCTTTCCTCCCAGGAAGTCCCTCCAGGTGCAACTGTTTCACTTCAAGGGAAGTTCTCTCATACACAACTTTGATAGCACATTGAGGATGCTGTAGCCTCCTCTTTCTGTCTCTCCTCGTGTCGGCAGGATAGCTCTGCGCTTTCCCTATGCATCACTTCGATCGTTGCGAAACGAACATGCAGCAAATGCGCCATCGTTCCTGAGAAATCACTCTCCCCTTTTGGTCATTTGTTTTTTGCATTGTCGGATTGCTCCAAATTGCACTGGAAACGAGGTAACCTGCGACGAGTGTAACCATTTCTTCCATCGTAACGGACATACCCTCTCTCTCGAATAGTAGCCCCCATCCATGCTCCATAAAACAGCTCCCCAGTCGTCCTCACTTCAGTGCCTCCATCACTCTACCACGCACGCACTCGCTATGAAGAGGAAGACGCAGTGGAACATCGTGGAGACCCACACGATCACCAAGCACAAAAGCAGCGACGGCGCCAAGTTCGTGAACAACTATGAGCTGAAGCGCACGCTCGGCCAGGGACAGTTTGGCAAAGTCAAGCTCTGCGAACGGATCCCGACCGTTGCGGAGACAACACCACCGGTGCAAGCAGCAACCATCGCTGCAGACGTCAACGAATCATTAGGACCTCCGCCGCCACAAACGTTTCTGAATGCTGCTGCGGCAACAGCGGTGCCGAAGCGCCGCCAGTTTGCGATGAAAATCTTCTCGAAGAAAGCGCTGCTCAAGATGAAAGAGTACGTCTCCGTGCCACAGACTGACTGCACTTCCGCTGCTGATGCGACAACAGCGACGCGCATGCGCGTTGTGACGGCACTCGACCATGTCCACGACGAGATCGCGATCATGCGCACACTGTATCACCGCAACATCGTGCTGCTCTTTGAAGTGCTGGAGTGTGAGCGCTCCGACAAGATCTACATGGTCCTCGAGTTCATGAATCAGGGACCGTGCATGGTGTTCAACCCGGAAACGAAAGCATTTTCGAGTCCACTGACGGGCGGTGTACTGAGCGACGCGTGGGCAAAAGCCCACTTGAAAGATATCTTGAATGGTCTCGAGTACTTGCACTCCCGCAGAATCTGCCATCGCGACTTGAAACCAGGAAACATCCTGCTGAACGCTACAGGTCGATGCCATCTCTCGGATTTCGGCTGCGCGGTGGCGTTCTCGAATGACGCTGGTGCAGCTTCTGCCAGTTTGGTGTCGGACACCGTGGGCACGTATCAATTCCTGGCACCGGAATGCTGCTCGGGGGAACCTTACGATCCTTTCAAAGTAGACATTTGGTCCACGGGGGTTCTGCTGTACATCTTTCTGTTCGGGAAGCTGCCATTCCAATCCGAAAGCACGAAGGAGCTTTTTGACGAGATCACGCGGTGCGAAGTGATCGACTTGCCGGATGCGCTACGGCACGTGGAACCTGACTGCACAGATCTGCTGCTTCGCTTGCTCAAGAAAGACCCACAGGAGAGAATCACGGTCGCGGACGCATTGAATCATCCGTGGCTCGCAGAGCCTGACGAAGATGAACAACCGCTGTCGTTTTAGATGTCGCTCGCTTCAAGAGCACTACGGTACACTAGAAGCGACAGCAGGACTGGTGGACATATAGATATCCAAATCCCTACTCGATTGTGTTCGTCTATAGTATATTTCGTCCATGCATGTTTCGCTGTATGCTTTCATGACGAACGCTTCGCCGTCGTCGCCATCATGCTTTCTCATTGTAGCATACATCGAGCATGCTGTGCACAAGCTGGAACATCTCACGCACACGGATGCCGTCCATACCCCCTCCAGCGAACGGGTCTTCCATCGCGATCTCGACGTTGAAAATGCCGATCATCGTCAAACTGGTCACAGCGCTCAACACCAAACAGAACGCGAAACTCGTCGCTTGGTATTCATCTCCGCGGACCAAATACACGTAGTATGGTCCATAGAAAATCGGCAGCACGAGGATAAACAGCCGTGTGAACGAGCGTGTGGCTTGAGGCGTGCGGTAAAACTGCTCAAGTTGCAAAAGCGCGTTTTGTGGGACATTAGGAACCACTGTGCACTACAGCATGGACAACCACGCAACAGAACGCACCTTAATGTTCTGTAGCTTTTCCAGACGCGCCTGAAGCAGCCAGTGGTACTGGTTGATGCGGGAGGCTTCGTTCGCGGGAAGACCCGCGCTCTTCATAACCTCGACCTGTTCATGGAGCTTCTTGAACGTCATCATGATCTGCAGTTGCAGGTTTTCCACAGTGTGCATGTAGCGACTAGCAAGCCGACGTCCGTGCACAGTGAACCGATGGCGTCCTCTCGTCAGCGTGGGCAGCAAGAGCAGCGAGCAGATATCACGCAGGAGAGACACCAAGAGTTTCTTGGTCTTCTTCGCGTGGCCATCCGGTAATTTCTGTCGCCCATCGTCGCCCCAATTCCACAGCGCATTGGAAAGCAAAATGTTTGCGAACAGTGACTTGGCTGCATTCACAAACATCATGGATGGACGTCCTTGTTAGCGTTACACATACCATAGAGAAACCCACACAAAGCAGCACGGAGTCGTACACTCTGCGATGACGTCCAATGCCAACTCGCGGCGCGCGAACGCCTGCTTGATCTGCATGATCATCGGCGCCACGATCGCAAACGACACAATCATCCACGAAATATTGGCGCCAAAGCTTTTCCCCGCTCGGCTCTCGCTGTAGAGATAGTACCCAGTCGTCGCCAACAGCGAGCTGATGACGACAAACAAACTCTCAAACGTGATCAAGTGGATGCTGAAGATCTTGCTGGCAGCGTAGAGATCCAAGACCGAGTCACGGAAGCTCTCGGACACATGGTGCAGCGCCGCACGTCCTCTGGTCTCGATATGGCTGCTCGAATGCTGTCTCCGGAAGCTCGCGTCGTCAAAGTTCGTGTGGTCGTGGCCATTGTCACAGGTCGTCACGGTGGGACCATGGAGTCGCAGGAACCGCTGCTGGTAGAGTTGCGTATCGTTGGCGAGGAAGTACGCCGTCGCCTCCGCGTCGCTGCTCTGGACTGTGTGCTGTGGGTTGTAGGAGAGCGTATCCAGCTCGATCTCGAGAGCATCGATGCTGATGGCGTCGTGGTTGGTATTGCTGTGGTCGTAGCTGCTGCTCGCAGTGGCGTCGTTGCAGAGGGGTGGGTGCAGCATGTCGGAGATGGACGCCGTCATGTTGCAAGAGAGCCACAGAGAGAGAGAGAGAGTAGATCGAAGAAGTCGCTCTTCTTCGTGCGGTGTGCTGCTTCAACTCTTGCTGCTTTGACGACGAATTATAGAATGACCGGACCGTTGGAGCTGCAAGAATAGCACATTTGGTTGAAAATGTATGTGGTCGTTCCGCCGATGGAGGCTGTTGAGGGGTGTGTGAACGGTCGACGAGTCGACAGAGTGCTTGTCACAGCAAGGATGTAACTGCAGAGAGAATGATGGTCATGTCGCATCAAAGGTACACTGTACCGGATCCAACCACTTAGTGTGGGCCACGTGATGTCCACACACTCCAATATCGCCCAATGGAATCGGCTGCTGCAGACAACGACGATTTGATTGGCACAAATCGCTCATTGGCAAAGTGGAAAGGATTGCAGGTGGATGCAGAAATGAGCGTCATGAGTGCTGCTGCTGCTGCACATGTGACGTTGCATGGCGCTGTGGTCGGGATCGAAGAGTTTCTCCACCATGAGCGACCGGTTGTGACAGGGACGCTGAAGGAAAAGTGAGTTTCTCCCGTGCATGCGTGTTTGCATCTGCTTTAGACTCGCCGTCGAGACACAATTGAATGCTAACCGATAGGAGTGGTTGGTTGGTGCGGCGAATGCTGCTCGAAACAGACCCGAGGATTTCATCGTGCAAGAGATCAGCGTCACCAACGAGATCGTGGCGTTACGAGATGACGCCGATGCGGATCGAATCCCCACGAACGAAGAGCGAAGTGCCGTGCTTCAGCAATTGATCGATGCGAGAAGCAAAAAGGCACCGAAGAACGAGAAACTGGTGTTCGAGGAACCGCCGTTGGGGTGGCTACACGGACTGCAGCAGCTGATTGGCGAGTCCAAAGCGCTTGAAGTGGGTCTCGTCGCAGAGGAGAAGCAGGAAGACTGCCTGATCGATGCGCCAGCGGAGTTCCGAGAGCGGGTGTTCGCACAAGTCTGCATTCAGGTTTGCTATTTGATCGCTGCTGTTGCTTCCACGCAACCGCGTTTCCATGCATGGCATCGGCTGAGTAACTCCGATCTGGTGTTGCTATAGAGCTGCTACCCCGGTCTGGACTGCAAGTTGCGCAAGCGTGAGGACCCGGAGAGTACGCAGATCCACGTCCTTTTGGATCCAATGTACAAGAAATTCCGATCCGGCGGCATGTCGGTGGAAAACAGCAACCGATTGCTCGAGTACCTACGCCAGGGGGCAGCGGACAGCGGCGCGTCGAGAGGTACTGCAAAGCCGCAGACACTCTCATGTTGCTCAACGTTGGTTCGTGCGGCATCGCTGACGTCCCTTTTTGTCTCAAACGTAGGTGTAGAGCTGATTCACGAGGACACGAAAGAAGCGCGCACGCTGTTGCATCGCCTGATTTCCAAGCACTCTTCTTGCTTCAGGACCAAGACCGTGACGCAGCGAGATGTGCAGAAACTAGTGGTGTTTTTCTCCGAGAAGAGCACGAAAAAGCGGAAACGCACGGAACCTGAAGTGTACTTGCGGTTTGTTCTTCAAAAGGTATGGACTCACGCAGACACACGTCATTGCCAGACGCAAACACGTTGTTCGTCACTGAATGTTGGGTGTGTCTAGACCAATGTCGAGCACTTCGCGTGCTTTGAGAAGCTTTCGCGCGAGCTCAAGCGTCCTCTATCAGCGTTCACGTACGCTGGCATCAAGGATAAAGCTGCGATAACGTATCAGCACGTGGTCGCGCAAGGCGTCCAACCGAGAGATTTACTTGCAATCAACAGCGCGCGCGACAACGGGAAGGAAGAGTCCAGGTTCCGCGTGGGGAACCTTGCGTTTGTCGGCGCTCCACTGGTACGGATGCATGTCCATTCACATGTGCGGTCAACACTCCACGATGCTTACGGAACGCGATGCTTTGTGTGTGCGCGTGCTAGGGACTGGGAGACGCAAACGGCAACAGGTGCAGACTGATGCGGTTCTCTGCCTGCCACTTCAACCGCGTATTGCCATGCTCATGGTATCCTCTTTGCTTGTGTCACAGATTCGCCATCTCGCTCCGAGAGATCGCGTGCGAGTCGGATGCGCAGGCAGCTGTTTCGCAGGGAGTGGGAAGTGTACAGCAACAAGGCTTCATCAACTATTTCGGTTTCCAGCGAGTGGGTCTCCCATCGAACGAGATCCGACCGTACCACATCGGCCAGCAGATTCTAGCAGGCAACTGGAAGGATGCCGTGACGCTGATTCTAACGCCAAGCGAGAGGGAGCCCGAGTCCGTCGCGCGTGCGAAGAAAGTGTACCTGGAAACCGCCGATGTGGATGCCGCGCTGGAGCAAATGCCTCAACGAATGAACTTGGAGCGCTCTGTTCTCCAGGTAATAGCTACCTCTGTGCTTGCGCATGCTTGCCATCCGTATCGAGATCTTTTGACAGATGGCTTTCTACTCAACTGCAGGGGATTAAACGCTACGGCCACGATGCATTCGACCGTGCAATCGGGAACGTGTCCTTTTCGCGACGACTCATGTACATGCACGCGTACCAGAGTTACCTGTTCAACAAGATGGCGTCCGCTCGTCTGCGCCGTTATGGCAAGCAACTGGTGGAAGGTGATTTGGTGCGGGACGCTGCGTCCAGTGCCGTGGCTGCCATTTCAAGCGAGCAAGCGCTCGAGTTCAATGAAGCGCACGAAAACCCGCTCGCGTTGCTTGTGCTGCCACTTGCTGGTACGAACGCGATGTACCCTTCCAACGATATCGGCAAGAAGTACATGGAGGTGAGCGACACAATCTCATTGTCAAGTCTCCCTAGTCGCATCTCTTGCAGGTGAAAACCAATCGTTTGTCGTGGTGTTTTTAACGGTTGGCAGTTGATGGAAGAGCATGGCACGAAAACATTCTTAACCGAGACTGGCCAAATCAAGGGCTCCTATCGACCAGTTGTAGCAGTTCCAAAGGATCTGGAGTGGTCCTTCCACCCAGGTACATGCAGCAAGTGAACCCACTTCAACCTCGCTGTTGTGTCCGATACTGATCTCTTTTTGTTTGCGCATTCCAATCCACCTCTCTTGTAGACGACCGCATGCTCCGCATTGCGTTCTCATTGCCAAGCGGATCGTTCGCGACCATGTGTCTTCGCGAGATTTTGAGATCCGATATGTGAAAAGCAAACAAATCGAAAATTCGCAGCTCATTTTGTTGTTGTTACTTTTGCATGCCTTTCTCGGCATCATGCACTCACGCAGAAAAAGACACTCTATTTCTTGTCATCAAGCGCTTGGCGCACGAGTTTCGCTCCCGTAACCATGAACAACGTCTGCCAGATACCGAGACCGAGACGTGGGATGATCCCCTTGAAGAGACCTGGGTAGCCCTGCTCCTTCACCACGGTGCGGAACACTTGGAGCATATTCTGCTTTGGCTCTCCGCGGTCGGCAGCGGATTGCATCTGGATACGCGCGACTTCAAAAGGGTGGTTCCAGCACGCGAGCGCGCCGCCGACAATACCAGCACCAGCTTCCTGGGCGACCGTCAACTTGGCATCCGGGTCGCCGTGGAACAGCACTTTGAATTGGCCACGCACGATCTCAGTGAAACCTTGACGCGACGCCCAGTTGGTGGCTTGGCGGAACGCAATCGCAGTGCCACCTGGGTAGAAGCCCTACACTCGTCAAGACCATACCACTCCGAATCAGTAAATGCCACACAGCAACAGCACTAGCGAGCGTTTCCCAGAGAGCTCACCTTGATGCCGTGTGCGCCGTACACGTTCTTAATACGCTGGCTGGTCGTGATCGATTTGTCCCCTGTGACAGCAGCCGTCACCAGGAACGTGCACGGACCCATGACGACCACTTGGCAGACACCACCGCCGGCACCGGCGAGGAAACCCGTCGGGGTCTTGCCCACGCCCGCAGCGAGCAGCGAGTCGGAGATCGCTTCTTTCGAGAACAGCAGGATCGCACCTTTCGTGGCCGATTCAACCATCTTTGGTCCGGTGCCCGCCCAGAACGCAGAGACGCCGCCGCCATCGCGCATCACATTGCGGAACGCTTGGATCGTGTTTTCCTGGCGGTAGCGTCCCATTCGCGTTTTCCACACTTCAAACGGCATGCCGAGCGTCGCGGCCTCCACGCATTGCAGGATGCCGCCGTTGACCAAGTCGCGGAACCCCACGTTCTTGCCGGATTGGTTTGCAGGTGGAGACATTTGTTCTTTTGCTGTATGGGGGAACTGTGTGTGTGTGTGTGTGTGCGTGTGCGTGGAGCGCGGTTTGCTGGTCGCTCGGCAAATTCAGATCTGACGCCGTTTTCTATGGGGGAAAAGAACAGGAAGAAAATGAGTGCAGATTGGCGAGCTGCGTTGCTTCACGTCGAAACCGCATCCCGCCACCCCATACAAGAAATAGAGAGCATCTGTGGATGATTTTCATCAGCCAAGAACACGTGCGTCATGCGATTGAGCCATCAGCCAATTAGCTCCAGCGTAATTACCCGCATCGGTTCGATGTAAAAACCTGCATGACGTCATCGCGTCAGCATCATCGGATGAACGGTACTGCGCGCGCAAGACATAAACGGCCGCGAGTGACTCGAGCGTTTCGCTGATCCGATGACGCTGATGCTTGGCAACACTGGTATACCGTCACTGTCAAGACGCTGACTGACACCATACGTTTTCCTGACCTCTCGAGGCCATTATTAATGCGCTTTGCTGTGTGCTGCTTCCTGGGTCGCGAATTATTTTATCAGCAGCGTCAGCAATCGATCTCACAGTCAACGAAATGCCCAAGCAGAGCGACGAACCATTTCAACCAACCAACCAAATACATGCAGCAAAAAAGGATCGCTGCAGTACCCAAATGAAAGGCTGCGAGGTGTTCGTCCTTCTGGAAACACGCCGCTTTTGGATGAACGCTCGAGCATGCTTGACGAAACGATAGGATCACCATCCACATCCTGACGTGTGTGGAGGTGTGCGTGCGACAAAAAGGTCCCAATGCGGAAGCACGCCACAGCACCCGCAAGATCTCTCTCACGCACCGCACATTTTCTTTTGCTGTCCATACCCACCATTCGACTGTGTGACTCGATCCGTCAAAGTGCATCAAAACACGAACAACCTCAACTTTCACTTCACAGTCAACATCCTCCCGCCAAAAAAAGGCAACATGACAGCGAGTAGGGGTTTCCACCATCTATTCACTCATTCGCTCTATCACAAACTGGGAAAAAAGTTCAGAACGGGGAGGTCGCACGAAGGTTGGCCGAGCAGGATCTGGGTTGCCGGAAAAGAGGAGGGAAAAGGGGAGACGCAAGAAAGTAAGGAACGGAGATGATGCGCCAAGCAGTTCGTGTTTCCCAATCGAGGGTGCGTCTGGTCTGTCTTTCTTCTTGGCAAGAGCGGACATGTCTTTCACTCACGCTTATTAAGAACAAACACGTCCTTCAAGCATTGCATCGAGGGACTGCTCGAAATACACACAGATAGGGAAGCATCAAGAGGAAGAACCGACGCGCACCACTTCACGTTGGTAACTCGTGACCTCTCCTTTCCTTCCCAAGCGAGAGCGAGAGAGAGAGAGCGAGAGAGAGAGAGAGGACGTGATGCCCCGCAGTGAGAGCGACCGCATCGGATCGTCGAGAGAGCGTCGCGGCACCCCCGTGCTAGGCGAAGAGCACCCGTACTTGAACACCCTCAGTCCGCCCTCGACGTCTGTGTACGTGATGGAGCCCCCCTTGCACGGTGCGCCCGATACGGGCGACGGCGAGCAGCACATTCTACGTCACGTGCAGTCCGGATTCATCGACCCGAATGCAGCGACGACCGGCGGCTTCCGTCGCACGATGCGGTACACGCCGTCCGAAACGGGGAGCATCAGCAACGCAAGCTATAGCAATAACTACCCCGCGAGTGTGAGCTCCAGTGTGAACAACATGGAGACGCTCACGAGCACGTCCGCGCAGCAGCCACTGATCACGACCCCGCGCGCGACGCAGCAAAACATCATTCGTGTCATCAACAAGGACATGACGTCGCAGTTCCGCGGACGCAGCAAATCGGCGTCGAACGCGCGCATCCGGTGGTTCGAGAATCGAAAGTCGCAGTTGCTGGGGTGCTGTCTGACGATGGCGTTCCTCGGGATCTCGATCGCGCTGTATGACTTCCGGTGGACAGGTCTCATTGCGGGGTCTGTGAACACGCTTATCTGTGGCTCGGCGGTCGTGATGACGTACTTCCGCAAGAAACGCTGGCACCAGCACCCAAACCCGATTGTGCACATTCGCTCGGTGTTGAGTATGTTTCTCGCGGTGTGTCTGCTCTTGAACGTGTGGGTGAATTTCGATCCGAAGCTCGCTGATAACACGAACTGCCAAGGACTCGCGGGGATCACGGAGTTCTTCTTTTTCACGTCCGAGGCATGGGGGCTTGTCATGGCGTGCGATCTGTTCTTTTCGGTAGGCTCGCGCGTACATTTCGCATCGTGAAGTGCTCCTTTGTACTCGGTCGTTGCTTACTCGTTGTGTTTTGTGCTTTGCGCAGGTCACCAGTCCGTTCACAAGCTACAAACGTCTCATGCGGTTCTACCACCTGTGGGTGTGGCTAGGAGGTGAGAAAGAGGAACAAACGGTTCGGGTCCATCAAATGGAGGGACGAGGAACTAATTCTGAGCATGGATGTGTGCAGGTATCGTGATGGGGTCTATCACATACGGTGTCAAGGGAGCTGGTGGTTTCTTCACGGTCGATGGCCAATCTGTCAAGTACCATTCGGATATCGACGCAGTCGTTGGTTTCTGCTTGGCATCGTCAAGAATTTGTTGTGAATCTGGACAGACATGTGCGGAAGGTGTTGAAATGTGCTCGTCAAGGTCAAGTTTCTTGAACACCCAGCAATGGTAAACCGAAACGCTGCGTCGTCTTTCGAGCTGGAGACGGATGACTCGACTAATCACTTCTTTGCTGTGTGTGTTCTGTGAAACGCAGGCCGTGGATTTTGATCTACAGCTTCGTGATCTTGGTGTTGTTTGTCTCGGTTTGGTATGCACGCGCCTAAAGTTGTGTCTCTGGTATAGGACTGGGTATCGGTACTGTCTCTGACTTGTTTTCTGTTGCTCGTGCAGTGTATTGACGTTGGCGTGGCATCGCTTGTATCTCCGCGGTGTTCCCAAGACGTACAACATCCGCCTTCGTGTTCTCAACTACGTTTCATTGTGAGTTTCCACTACGACGCCTAGTGCTGGTATTCCCGCCGACTGACGCTTCTCTATTCGCGTGGCTGCAGCTTCATCGGTGCCTATGTGTTTTACTGGCTTCTGCTGCTTCTCTTGTACATGTGCGCGTACTTCTTGTCTACAAAGAGCGATACTTCGGACTCGAAAGCCGTCGCTCAAGTTCTCCGGCAGCTCGTTATATTCCTCATTTCCTCCAAAGGCTACTTGGACTACGTCATTTGGTTTGCGGTGAACAGTATTGAGAGGTACGTCCGTGGATTCTGTATCATCTGCTGGGTATCGAATGCAAAATAATCGTGTTCCATTGTGCGGACACATGCTTGTGACAGACGGTCACCAAATAGCCGCAACCGTAACCAAGAATCGGCCGATGTGGATGTGGATCTGAGCCCTCAAGTGAATGCGGCGTTGCGATCGGAGATTCTGTACTACATCACGTCAGGTATCAAGGAATCTGTTCGCGCGGTCGCTGATGAGCTCATCGCGATCCCGATCTCAGGGGACAACGAGAAGGTATTATTTTCGATTAGTTGTCCATATATCTTTTATGACCCGAGCATTCGGTGTTCATTTGACGCTCTGTGTTGCTTTGCTGTGGCGACTACTAGGGGAAATCGGTCAAGTTTTGGTCTTTCTGTCCGGCAGCGTTTCGCAATGTTCGTTTGGCATCAGGAATTAGCGACTCGGAGTACATCCAAATGTTTGGCGCGACTACGAAGGTGTGCTTGTAGCTTTTCTTTCCGCGCTCTTACTTTCACGTGGATGTGCGTGCTCACTTTGATTGCGACTATTTGTGCTCGGACAGGAACGATTCAGCGAAGGTCGTAGTGGTGCTTTCATGTTCTTCACTGCCGATGAGCGGTTGATCTGTAAAACCATGTCTCCAGAGGAATGCACATTTTTGCGAAAGATGGGTCCTAACTATGAAGCGTACATGACGTCGAACTACAACACTCTCTTGACCCGCTTCTACGGATGCCACGGCGTGGATTTGTACGGCAAGATGTACTACTTCGTTGTGATGGGGAACCTGTTTGCAGATACTCAGGTATGGGTGCCGCGCTCGCTC
This sequence comes from Globisporangium heterothallicum, assembly GCA_023334155.1. Taxonomy (NCBI): domain Eukaryota; phylum Oomycota; class Peronosporomycetes; order Pythiales; family Pythiaceae; genus Globisporangium; species Globisporangium heterothallicum. Next base: position 153,887 of record JAASGH010000003.1, on the reverse strand, counting down.
GTCCATGTGTGGTGCCTAATGTGTTGTTGCTGTCTGCACTCGTGTCAGGTGGTTCACCATCGATACGATATTAAGGGATCTTGGATTGACCGCAACGCCAAGGTTCCACGACCAGGCGACCGGACAACCTGCCGATACTGCAATGCCGCGTACACGTTCGGAAGTACAAGAAATCAAGAGTGCGGTGATGGGTTAAACTTCCACGAGCCCAACATCGTCCTTAAAGATAACGACCTGATGACGAAGGTTCGTTGCAGAGTTCCTTGAGCTGTCGGTTGCGCTGCCTCACGGACCCGAGTTGTTTTGCCCCCCTCCTTTCAGATCCGCATCGATCCTACGCAAGCACACAAGATTTACGATCAAATCCACAAAGACAGCGATTTCTTGTGCGACCAAGGAATCATGGATTACAGTCTGCTGATGGGCGTCCAAAGCTCCGAGTATCTAGTGGACACGAGTGACTTGCTACCTCAAAGACCGACGATGGGCAAGCAGGATGAGAATCTGTTCACGCAAGTGGCGACGAGCGTGTCTGGACCATCCCTCTATCACTTTGGTATCATCGATTTCTTGCAGCAATGGTACGTCGCACCTGTTTGCTTCTTTTTCGGGACGAGATTCAAGGTTTGTGCTGATTGATGCATTCATTTGGTGCGATGTGTGCACAACAGGACATTCGAGAAGAAAATGGAGCGATTCTACAAGTGCTATGTCAAGCGAAAAGATCCGGATGGCGTGTCGGCGATGCCCCCGAAGCCATACAAGTTCCGCTTCCAACAGAAGATGTCGCGCATTTTTGCGCTGAGCAGCCATACGCGAACGAACACGCTGCAATACCAGCGAAGCCTCCCTGCGCTGATCGATGTCCTTGACCAAACCGATTTCAACACGCAAAGAAACGGTACGTTCCCAGGTCTGGACGACCGACGGACAACCCAATTTAATCCAGATCACGATGTGCGGTTCGGATGATCGCATCCCCTGATGCCGTATGCAACTGCGCGTGCGGATTGGTTCAGGTAGAACTGACAAAAGGTTATCAAACGGTTCATATATGTTTTTTTTATGACTCCTATCTTGTGTCCATTATCGATGTGTCCTGCGCATTGCTGCTGCTGAAGTCGGTGGCAATGTTTTGGAACGTGATCGGCCAGAGCAACAATCTCGAGAGCACTTTCGGATCCTGTTCTGGCACAAAGAGGATTGTTGTCCATTTATCAACTTGATCAGCGACTCGCATTATTTCAAAGACGACGCACTGTACTACAATGTCTTCAATTGTGGCCCATGCGGTCTTAATGCTCCTCTTTTCAGCCAATCAGATCTCCCCACATCGACAAAAAAGATTCCGGTTGCGTTGTGCTGCTGTGGGGAGGCAAAAAGCGACTGCAGTAGAAGAAGGCGAAGGGGGTAAATACAAGATGGTCAAGGTACGCGTGCATGTCTGTCACTGCGGCGATTACGGTCTATAGAGTCCCGTGTGCCTATGTGCATGCACCTGTATAAGCACAGAGCCTCTCGCACGCTGACCAACGGAGCCTGCTTCTATCACGACCGAGGGAGTGCGTCCTTCATGCTGATGGCGTTTTTGGATTGCTTTTTGCAGGCGTCGTCTCCGACCGTGAAAGCGATTTTCATCTTGGACAGCGACGGCAATCGCGTGTGCGCCAAGTACTACGACAAGTCGTACCCAACGGCGAAGGACCAGTTGGCGCTCGAGAAGAAGCTTTATCTGAAGACAAAGAACTCGAACCCGCGATTGGAAGGTGCGAGCTTCAAGGGAAGCGCCAGGTCGGGACAGCAGCAGCATGGCTGACGTGGCAGCCTGTGTTTGTGTGTGTTTTGTAGCCGAGATCATCCTTATTGACAACATCGTGAGCGTGTACCGAAGCGGCTCGGATGTGACGATGCACGTGATCGGATCGGCGAGCGAGGTGGGACGATGAACGTCGCGCGCATTGTTTTGAATATGGACCAAGCAGCTGACTGGTGGTGTTGGTGCCGTGCTTTTTGCAGAACGAAGTTATTCTCCTGAGCGTTCTGGATGCCACCTTCGAAGCCGCGAGCAGTTTGTTGAAGTACGTATTGAAAGCGAGTTTTTGTTCCCAGAGGAAGACTCGAACGCTGACGTTTTGATCACTCGCAGGGGTCGAATGGATCGTCACGTGATGCTTGACAACATTGAGTTGGTGCTGCTGACTTTCGATGAAGTCGTCGATGGAGGGTACGAGCATGCCTATTGCTGATATGCGAGAGATCCCGACTCACCAGTGTGCTTTCCATTTCTTTCCCTCGTGCAGCATCATCTTGGAAGTCGACACACCATCGATCTCGAACCGCGTGTTGATGCGAGTACGTTTCCGGATAGCGTTGTATGTACACCCCTCTCTTTCAGTGCGAATCCGCTTGTCTAACCAATCGATGTCGTGCTTGCTGTGCACAGGGTATTGACAACGAGGTTCCGATCGGCGAGCTCACGATCTCACAGGTACCACAACAGCGTTCAACCAGCACTGCTACTGCGCTCTCGTCGGTCCCTACTGACTTTCCTTCTCCCTTCTTCTTCCCCCTCATGCAGGCGTTTGCTTCTGCTCGCGAGCAATTCTCGCGTTCGTTCCGCAGTTGATTGTTGTAGAAAAGCAGCAAACGACGCACTCATATACCGTCTTTCATTTGTGTTTCGTGCCCGCATTTGTTGGAACCCATTGTCGTCGAGAACCCCCTGTTTCGTCGCACATATGCTGCTTTTGCTGCATCCATCACCATCCCACCAGCTTGTGTAAAACCTCGCGTTCTGTTAGGTTCTAAAAACCTTGCAGAAATCGAGTGCAGAGCATCCCTCTTTTTTGCTGCATGGTGGAGAGATGCGAAGTGGAAGGGGATGACGCGCATTCCATTCGCCAAACCACCGCGCCAGACGAACTCCCTCACCGTCCGCAACGCAGCATGCTCCGCCACGCGCTCCGATCTGCTCTCCCCGTGCGCCGTGTCGCCACAGTCTACAGCAAGCGCTGCTTCGCGTCGTACCCTCCGCATGAGGTCGTCGGTCTCCCAGGTTGGTTCGGTTGCATGAGCTCTTCGAAAGTGTCCTGCTCTCTCTCTCTCACTCAGCTCATGGAGGACGGGGGAAGCAGGTTGATGCATGTGTTTGTATGGATCTTTGCTAACGTGTTGCTGCGCTGATGTGTTTCGGTCCTGGTGGTGTGACGTGCAGCGCTTTCGCCTACCATGGAAAGCGGCAACTTGGCCAAGTGGAACATGAAGGAAGGCGATCGTATCACTGCTGGAGATATCATCTGTGAAATTGAAACAGACAAGGCGGTGCGTGCATGAAAGCCTGCGAGGTGCATGGTGTGTTTGTCGGAGATGCAGTGCTGATGTAATTTCTTGGTGCTGCTTAGGTTGTGGACTATGAAGCGACGGACGATATGTTCCTTGCCCGCATCTTGGTGCCAGAAGGAACCCAGAACATCGTTGTCGGCCAACCCATGATGGTCGTCTGTGAGGAGGAAGAGTACCTCGCTGGTCTTGCGGATTTCAAGGTCGACGACGCTGCTGCCTCCCCGGCGCCAGCGCCAAAGTCCCCAGAAGAGATCCCACCGAAGAAAGAGCAGGTCTCCGTTGACCCTGCCTCCAACGCGCCAGTCGTGCCAGCGGACTTCTTGGTGACCTCGCAAACGACGCAGAAGACTGTGCCTGGTCCAGCTATCCCTGCGCCAGCGAAGCAGGCTACTCCAGCGCCAACCCCAGCTCCAGCGTCTGCTGCTGTGTTTGCCGAGAAGTGGGGTCACGGCATCAAGAAGAGCCCAATCTCGCTTAGTTTGACGAAGAAGCAACAAGCGTACATCGACCTGTACGGACTCACCGGCACCACCCCAGTGACCTTCGACAAGAAGTAAACAAAAGACACCACATAACAACAACAAACTGAAGTTATCCTTTTTTAGAAACAAATTGTTACCGTACTTAGCTTTCTTTGAACCGTCCACAAGATGCAATGCACTCCCTCTCCAGCATGCTCGTCTTCCTCTGCGCGTTTTCTCGTGCCTCTTCTGTTCCTCTTGTTTATTCCGCCATTGTGATCCCGGTGTTCATGGAATGCACTTTTTCCAAGTGGTTGAGCACGCCAAGCGCGTCGACCGTGAGGAAGTCAGAGAGTCCTGGGTGCTTCGCATCAAGAGCCTACGTGCATAAATGCACACCGTCAGAGCTAGGGTCAGGAAAATGCGTTGCTGCATGGATGCGGTGGATCGTATGCAACTCTGTACCTGGTACTCGTTCAGGTCGATGAGACCGTTGCGATCAAGGTCTGCTTCGTCAAACGTGCTGTTCACGATGCGGGCAATTTGCTCCTCGGAGAGCGTGATCTCAAGCTCTTTGGATATAGCAAGCAGAAAGTATTAGCTTCGTGCATCCTCCCCCCCCGTTTTTGCATCAAGTTCAACAGGTACTGCTCCTTCCATACCTCGCCACTCCGCAAGACACGAGCGCAGCACGTCCGTGGTCATCTTCTTCGTGATGTATCCGGTCCCCTCTGGGTCCAGCAAGTGGAAGGAGAGCATCAGTTTTTGCTCACGAGTCGCTTTCTGGTTCAGCACCGACAACCCATTGATAAGATCTTCAAAAGTGACCTGTGGCATCAGAAGAGCAGACACAATCCCAGCATCAGCCTCTCCCAAACGGAAACGAATCGCCGTCCCCATCCACGCAAACCAAGCAAAGGAAACCTACATATCCCTTTCCAGGCAAATCGAAGATCGTGTACAGACGGTTCACATACAAACTCGACGACGTCGTCCCGAGGAAGCGGAAAAACTCGTCCTTGGGGATCACCACCGGATCGTTCTCGTTTTGTCCCAACAGTCCGGACAAGTGTTTACGGATCGCTTGGATTTCGTGCGGGGCGAAGATCGTGGAGACATCCAACTGGTTCAATTTGAACTCCAAATGGGAGCTGTTCGTCACTTTCCGTGGCGGCTTCCCACTGGACCCGGCATCAGGTGCAGCAGGCGCAGGGGGGAGTGCCGACATCCCCGATGACGGAGCAACAGGGGGAGCACTGTGCGGTCGCGGTGCGCCGGGCACGTCCTCGCGCGGCTTTGCGCCTGAGCTTCCGCGTGGTTTGCCGTGCTTGTTCCCCATTTTCTTTTGTTTCTTCTTCTCGAGTCGCAAAAGATCACGTTCCAAAATTCACGGGATTTGCTTCTCGACTGTCGCTTTCGACAAATGAAGTCGGGAGCTCAGCTGCGACTTCCAACAAATGCATCACAGTGCGTTGGTCAAGAAAGTTGCGCATCGACACCTTCGGTCTTCTGTTGCGCAGCAGAAACATAAACGAAACATAATCGACGTTTGAAACACGGTCATTTTAACTGGAAGTGGTTGTGCATCTGCAGTTTTGACAGGAAGCCAAACAAAAACGTATGCAAATGCATGTGTTCCGCTTGCGCTCTTTTTTTTGCGTGCAGGGCGATCTTTTGCATCCGCTAACCTTTCTCTGCTTCCTTCCGCTACTGAACTGCTCTTCAGATACGTGCTGCTGCTGCTGGTTCGCAAACAAGATGGTCGGAGTGCACACAACGACGCGCGTGGAGACCCAAGAGGGTGAAGAGGTCGCGACGGTCTTGGTCGTGCCGTCCGCGGTGAAAGAAGCGATCGCGATGATTGAGAGCGACTCGCCGCTGGTCGCCGCCGAAGGGTTTTCGAAGCTCTCGCACGCGACTTTCAACAACCGTACGTGTGTGTGTGTGTGTTGGTTGATGTGGTGGTGATGGAGGCGTGCTGAGACTGCGCGTGCTGCATTCTTGTAGCTATTGGGAAAGAAGCCGCTGGTACGGTTGGCGCGATCAAGACGATCGTGGACGCCATGGCGCGCAATATCGAGAACGGCACCGTCCAGGAAGACGGCTGCCATGCGCTGCGAAACGTCTCGTTCCATTGCGGTAAGTTTGCATTGCTGATGCGTGGAGTTGGTGAGTGAGGAAAATGGATGCAATGTGGTGGTGACGTTGATGCCATCGGTTGGCACCCTGACAGACCAAAACTTGACCTTGGTGCGCGAACAAGGCGGCATTGTTGCTGTGCTGAATGCCATGGATACGCATCCGGAGAATGAGGCGCTGCAGGCGGAGGGCTGCTGGGCTTTGCTTGTGTTCTGCTCCAATCAAGGTATCGAGGAAACGCGAATCGATTTTGTAGCGCTTTGCAGCGGACTCACCTCCTATGAATGCTCGTGTCTCTGTAGATGAAAACATTGCTGTTGCGAAGCCCTTCCTGCATGTGCTCGAGAAAGCCTTCGCTGCGTACCCAGACAACTCCGAGATCAAGAGCAAGTGCATGTTCTTGAAGGTTCTGCTCGCCTGAGCGCCTCCAAGAAGTGCATATAAAGCTGCATTTCGCAATCGATATGACTGACTGACTCAACAGAGTGCAAAACAAAATACATAGTGATTTCTTTTATTGGCTAGCTTACTTTTAAGCCCACGTGCCATATCCCGTTGGGTTCTTAAGGAGTCCATACTCGGGGTGCTTGTGGCGCTTGTGGATCCGTTCCAACTCCGCCATGCTGAGGAAGCTCGCAGCAAGACCAAGGAAGCAGCCCAGTCCGAAAGGCACCATGCAGTCTTCAAACGAGAAAAGCACCGAGAAAGGGTCCATGAACTGCAGCGTGGACGCCAAGAAAAAGCCGAGAGTGCTGAGCAAGTTCAAGCCTACAGACACATTATTGCATGCATACTTGTTAGAGAGAGTGTGGTCTGTAGGAGGGGGAGAAAGAAGAAAATGCTAAATGTGGAAGCTTTGCTTACCAGTGACCCAGGTCTCCAGGGTCGTGAGGCGCCAGGAAAACCATTGATGCACGACCTCCACGTGCCCAAGGTATGCGCTCAACAGGAGGAAGAACGCACCAGCGAAGAACGGGAGCCAGTAGAACATGACGAGTCCAAACTCCGAACGACCGACATCAATGACGCCAAAGTTGGTGCCGTCCGAACGCACCAGGATGTACAAGCGCGCGAAGACGAAGAGCACCGAGCCGAGCATCCCCATGATCTCGGTCCAAAAGTCGATTCTCGACGGGAAGAAACCGACGTACTGGCGTTCCAGGAGCGGTTCTTGGCCATGGAGATACTCGTCCAACCAGATCTAAACAAGCAACCGATGGAGTCGACTGTTAGGAGGAAAGGTTTACAACATGTTCGATGTGTAGATGCAACAGGGTACACACCTCGAGGTTATGGCAGCAGTTGATCACTTCTAGGTAGTTCAGCACGTGCCAGATCAGGTAGCAAACCGCGCCGGCGAAGAGAGGGAGATCCACAAAGCCATGCGCAGTGACCTCGTCGTCTCCAAGCGCGACCGATTCCCCCATGAACCCGATCACGAGCAGCGTGTGCGCCAAGATCGCGAACCCGCCTCCCCAGAAGCTCAGCGAGTACAGTTTCCAGCACTTGCCATGCCACGCGCGGTAGAGCGTCGTCATCATCTTGCGGTGCGCGCGCGACGACCAGAGGATGCGCTTTTGGTCGACCGTGTAGAAGTCCACCAGCGTGGGCGAGAACGCGTCGACGCCGTAGTAGATCGAGTTCACATTGTCCGTGGGAGGCACCACGAGGTCTTCCGACGCCACGCGGGAGTGCGAGCGCGAGCTCGACACGGACCCCATCGATCCTGTCGACGCATGGGAGCTCAGCGGGTGCTGCACCAACGGGTACTCTTTCTTGCCCATGGTTGATTCGCTCGCTGTGGAAAGCAAAAAAGCAAGCGAATCTGTGTCCGCGATGTGCTATGGATTGCGGAGTGAAGCGCGGAAGGGATAGTCACACAGAGAGAGCAGAGTCTGATCGAGGACGGATGCACGTGTGGTCGAAAATGGACCTTGGATCTGCAGAAAGTCTTCTTGGAGCAGCTTCGACGCACGCAGCTGAAGAAGATGCTGAAGGAGAGAGAGAAGAGGAAATGGAGCAAGCAGATGGGGGAGCGATGCCAGCCGTTGCATCATGCGAAAAAGGCGACCTCCTTTATTTCTGTCCCCCATTTACGTTCAATACAGTAGAGAGGGGATAAAACCTGTTTTTCGAAACAACTGGTTGCTGCATTGTGCGGCAGAGAAAAAGATCTTTTCGGGAGCGTAAAGGGGTACGGATGGTGCAAGCAGCGCTTCGCAGCAACGACAGCGGCGCTATTGCCACAGTCGGAGCGGACAGCAGTATCCGGACGAGAGATGTGTGTCGTATACTGCGTTTACAGTCAGAGCGACGAGGTCTTCTTTTTCTTTTTTTGGTGGGTTCATTTGGATGAGGCAAGAAAGGTCACAATAGCGAAATGACTCGACATTGGAATCGTTTGCAAAATGGAGGGGAATGCAGCATGTTGCACGAGTTTCGCGCTTTCATCAGGAATGGGGACTTAACCATGTCGAGACTCACACAACCCAAATGGAGCGTATAGTATACATTTGCACAGCATTTGCGAGGCAATTGCCGTGGATTCGGGGTTGCTTCCCCCTGTCTCCTCGTTTGATAGGTGTAGGACGAGAGGATTATGTGCACACCAGAACCTCGAGAATGCGGGAACCCTGAATCCATCGGCTGTTTTCGGGGGGATGGCGATTACGAGTTGAAGCAAGCAAGGTCTGAACTGTTTCTGAAGACGGGTCCACTCGAGGTCGAGATGATGAGCCAGGAGTGGCTGCTCTCGATGCGATGCGCGACACATGTGCTCAAGCGAAGCAATCGCGCGGAGAGAGAGAGAGAGGGATTCAGCGATGGCGACCTGCATCCACGTAACAAGGAGCGGATTGAAGATGGTGACTGACAGCTTTCGAGACCCATCAGGACGCACAGCATGGCAGGAAAACAATACCTGTCTGCGGTCATGAAAGACGACATCGTTCGTCCAAGTTCTTCGTGTTGATGGATTGCTGATTTGGTTTTTGGTTTCTGCAGCGTATAGTAAACGAGTGGAAAGAATCAGTATACGTATATCTCCCAACCAGAACATCGAGTCTCAACGTTTCTGTTGACTCGGACCGTGGCATTAGCGAGGATCCATCGTTGTGAGTTCTCGCTCCCTCTTTAAACCGATCGCGTATCCATCGAACAGGGATCCATCCAAGAACGTTCGTCGAAGACGATCCATCAACTCAGGTTTCACCCACAACCTGTCACCCAATCACCCGAGTCACTAACCCATCGCACCTCTTCACCAAATGAGCAGTCGTCCAATTTGGTTGGGTGCTTGCGCAACATCCAATCGGGAAAATGGCAATGAACAACCGGAATGAACCGCTTCCAGGCGATGGCGCTCACGGGAGTGTGGACGGCTGCGGCGGCGATGGCGGCGTCTACAGCTTCGGACAGGTATGTGCGCTTCTCCGTGCATGCCGTGTCGCCGCCGGTCGCGGTGTGTGGTCGCCATGCTGATGGTTGTGGCTGTCTTGCGGTCAGAACTCGTATGGGGAGCTGGGTCATGGCGACATGACGGACCGCAATGCACCCACGCGAGTCGATTTCCGCGATGACAAACAGGTCGTCGACGTCGCGTGCGGCAATGAGCAGACAGTGCTGCTGTGCGGTGAGTGGGATCGGCATGAGACGAGCGCGTGCCTTCCTCGTCATCCTGTTGTTGAAGTTGCGAATGTGATCATTGACTCCATGTGGCTATCTCTCTCTGCAGCGAGTGGCGATGTGTATGCGTGCGGATACAACGACAGGTATGTCTTTGCAGCACTCGCAGACCGCAAGGTTGTGTCACTGCATCTTTGCGTTCTGATGGGTACGTACGTGTTGCACTCCTTGTAGTGGTCAATGCGGGACTGGAACCACGGAGCGTGTGTCGACGTTGCGCGTCGTGCCTGCGCTCGCGGGGAAAAACATCGTGAACCTGTTCTCGGGCAATGGCTGCGAGCATTTAGCTGCACTCAGCGGTACGAGCGCAAGAGTTGCACCAATCCCACGTTTCGCTTCTCAAATGCTACCAGGAGTATTTGACCATCCACACGCTCTCTCTTTTTTCCCCCTGTGCCTGCAGCCTCTGGAACGCTGTACACGGTCGGATTCAATAGCCGCGGTCAGCTTGGTCATGGCACCACGACATCGACGGCCGAGCCCACTGCGGTCCAGGAGCTTTCAGGGAAACACGTGATCGACGTGGCGTGCAGCTACTTCCACACCGCCGTCGTGACCGCCGAGGGCGAGCTCTATGCGTGTGGTCGGAACGACTTCGGTCAGCTCGGCACGAAGGATGGCGTGGACAAGCACGTCCCTCATCCCGTGAGCTACTTCTTTCGACACCCAGTGCTAGCGGTTGCATGTGGCCAGCACCACACGGTTGTCGCTCTAAGTACGTTTTGATGTACTCGGAACCTTCCTTGGACCAGCACTCATCTGCACGAGCAAAACCTGCGCGTGCTTCGGTCCTGTGCTCTTTCTCTGTTATTTAGGCAGCGGCGGGCTGGTCGCATTCGGCAAAAACGACCACGGACAACTGGGCATCGACGATGTCTCCGGTCCAGTGTTTGAGCCAACGCGAGTGACGGGTCCACTGGAAAACGCGATCGTCTCGAAGCTCGCATGTGGCTACTACCACACCGTCGCAGTCACAGAAGAAGGGACCGTGTACACATTTGGACGAAACGACTACGGCCAACTGGGTCTTGGACACAACAAGCACATGTCCAAGCCGACGGTGCGTATTTGCATTGGTCTCTCTCTCTCTCTTGTCCCGTGCGTAAAGGATCGTAATACCCAACGCTCTCGCGGTATGTTTGCGGAGTGCAGCTTGTCGAGACGCTTGCGAGAGTGCGCATCGTGCAGGTAGCCTGCGGGTGCTACCACACGTTGACGCTCTCCGATGATGGCAAAGTGTATCCATTCGGAAGAAACAATCACGGTCAGCTGGGTCTTGAGACATCCTTGGACTGCTTGAGTCCGCAGATTATCCCTTCTTTGAGAGACAAGTTTGTGCGCAAGGTGCGTGCAGATGCGGATGGGTCGGTGAGTTTAGCGGCGTTGAGGCGAGAGGCACTTCACTTACAGCAGCACCTTCTCCCTCTTAGGTCGCTGCGGGGTTTTATCACTCGGTGTGCTTAACGGGACAAGCGAACAGCGAGGTGCGCGCGGCGCGCAAGAGCACCCTGAGCTCGGATCTTCGCCGGATGCTCAACAATCCGTCTCGCAGCGACATCACGTTTCTCGTCGAAGAGCGAGCGTTTTTCGCACACAGTTGCATCATCATGGCGAGATGCGAGCCGTTGGAGAAGATGTTGGATGGACGCATGAAAGACGGGTCGTTGCCACACATTGCGATCCCAGACTACTCTGTACGTGTGGGGTGGATGGCGCTCGTTGTCGTGTGGTGCAAAGTTCGGATGAGTGTTGCTGATCCATTCCCTTTGTGGCTCCCCACCTCCTTCTTTGATGCCGTCCTGTAGTATGAGGTATTTGCAGCGCTGATGGAGTTCCTGTACACCGACCAGGTTGCAGCGCTGGCGACTGCGAGTGTCGATGCAGGTACGATGCTAGCGGCGGTCCGCAAGATACGATGCTGCTAGTCGTCGCTCCTGACCCACAATGCTTACTGCAACCTTGCACAGAATTTCTGCTGGAACTGCTCGCACTGGCGGACCAGTACCTCGTATCCAACCTGTGCAGGTACCGGGGAGAGCTGAGTCCATTTCTTGTGTGAGGTTGATGTTGTGTGCGAGATATTGATTGCTGCTGCTGTCTGCAGCCTGTGTGAGAATGCCATTTTGAGGATCCTCTCGGTCCAGAATGCACCGCTGCTGCTGCAAACCGCGCATTTCCGGGAAGCCTACGCGCTGAAAAAGCGCTGCCTGAGTTTCATTCTCGACCGCTTTGGCGAAGTGATCGCCACCGAGGTATGTCTCTCTCTTTTTCGCGTCCACTGCGGGACATGGGGATCAAAACTCTCCTGCCTTGCTCACACAATGTGGTTCTCGCACAATGCGGTGCGAAGACGTTTGTCAGCTTGCCGCCGCCCCTTTTACAAGAAGTCTTGCTCATGGCATCTCGCCATGGCGTTGTGATCCCCAACCAAAAAGAATAGAGGAGTGCTGCGTGCGAATATATGAAATTATTGGGAACTTGAACGAGAGGTAGTCCGATTGTCTGTCTGTCTAACTGTTTCTGATCGCGTGCGGGCGATCTAACTCAACTCCGAGAGCATGGACACGGGGGTTTCTAAATACTGCTTCCACTGGTTGGAGAAACGCGCCATCGTGGCGCCATCGATCACTCGGTGGTCGCCACTCCACGACACGTTCATCAACCGCACTGGCGCGACGCTGCCATCGTCGAGGAAACGCGGGAGCGTCTGGATCTTGCCGATAGCGCCGATGGCAACCTGTGGGAGGAGAATCACTGGACCCATGTAGGTGCCGCCGATGCTGCCGATGTTGGAGATGCTGTTGCAGAGAGATACACACACATATCCACGTTAGTCGCCCATACACCCATGGAAGGCATGCTCAACCCGATGATTGAAGGGAACAAGAAACTTACGAGAAGGTACCACCCGTCAAATCGGCAGGACTGAGCTTTCCAGCGGTGGCGAGCTGCTGCAGGCGGTTGAGCTCTTCGGCGATCTCCAGGATGCTCTTGCGTTCCACGTTCTTCACGTTCGGCACGATGAGACCAGCAGGGGTGTCCATGGCGACGGAGATGTTGTGCGCCGCAATGTAGGTGACGCTCGTTTCGTCGGCGCTCACAGTCGCGTTCAAGTTCGGGTATTGCTTCAGCGCCAACGACGCAGCCTTGATGATGAACGGCATGAAGGAAAGCTTGATCCCACGTTGCTCAGCGAGCGGTTTCAGGTCTTGACGAAGTGTGTAAAGTGCATCCATTTGGATCTACGCAACGAATTAAAATGCATACAGTGTCAGCTCGTAAAGGCATGTTTGTCGAGGATGGTGACTTCTCGACAAATGGGCAACGTACCTCATCAGCGTACCCAAAGTGAGGCACTTGGAGCGCAGCGTTCATGGACTTGACCATCATCTTTTGCATAGCTACGCGGTGACACAACAAACAGAGAGTCGTCAGCAACAGATCCGAGTGTGCAGCAAACATGCAAATGCACTTGAATGGTGCGTACGAGTGAGAGCGACGACGGTATCTTCTTCCAAATACGACGCGCTTGGCTTCGCACCAGTGGACAACGCAGCAGGTGCCGACGCAGCTGAGACTGCAACGCTTTCACCCTTCGGTTGCGACGCAAGCATGCGGATGTGCTCCAGCAAATCCTCCTTCAAGAGGCGACCGCCAGGACCCGAACCGGCGACGTCAAGCAGGTCAATGTCGTGCTCCTTTGCAAGACGGCGCACGGATGGCGACGTCAACACTCGCTCGCCAGAGGCACGCTGGCGGATAGCAGCGTCACGCAGTGGCGCCACCAGCGTCGGCGCGACCTCAACCACCGGGACCGCCACAACAACAGGAGTCGGCGCAGCCTGCTTTGGCGCGGCAGACACGGGGACCGGAGCCGCACGACGCGCAGGCGACGACGCCGACTTGGATGGCGCAGACGCCTGGAACGACGCCGCGGTCGCATCGTCGACTTCAATGTCGATCAGCGTCGAGCCCACTTTCGCCATCTCGCCCAAGTTGTAGTGCACTTTCTTCACGACGCCATCGTATCGACTCGTGATTTCCACCGTGGCCTAGTTCAACGCAGAACAGAGAAGCATGCATCGCAAACAGGTGAGCATGTTGAAGGGACAAACAACCAGTCGCTAGCCACTACACTACGCAGTCGCTAGCCACTATACCTTGTCACTCTGCACTTCGCAAACGTTCTGGAATTGCTTGATCTGCTCGCCTTCTTTCACGAACCATTGCAGCACTTCGACTTCGGCGATGCCCTCGCCAATATCCGCCAACTTGAACGGGATCTCCGGGAACGCAGCCACGCAACTGCGGTGGAAGTCGCGCACCAAGATGCCATTGGTGGAGCCATGTGCAGCCTTCGAGGCGAGCGACTGGAAGCGGCGCGCCATCATCATCTTCATTGCTTCTCGTTGTTGGTAGTAGTGGCAGTGGTGGTGGTTGCGGAAAAGATGTGGGAATGAGGCGCTTTGAGGAGCGAGCGGTTGACTTGTTTGAAGACCCGCATCGCATGTGATGACCGACTGTGTGAACTCGCATTGTGTTCCAAAGCGAAACCCACGCCCGCTGTTGACGCTCTCTGTGTAATGTGATATTTTCATCAAACTGTGACGGAGGATGTTCGATGATACCGTAGTCAGCATTGGACTCGGCGCTATGCATTGATCCCATCCGATGAACAGGAAAGTTGCACCGTGACGCAAACGAGAGGGAGTGCTGTGTCGACAAGCTCGCTTGGGGTACACACTCGGGTCCCATCCCAACACGGCAGTTGCAATAGTGGCCCCTGTTCCGTCCAATATCCGTATTGGACGAAATGCATCAAAGTGTGTTCAGCTGGTGTGTGTTGATTGAGAAAGAGAAAGAGAGAGAGAAAGAGAGAGAGAAAGGTGGTGACGACGAAGGACGGTTTTAAGAGGCGCTTTCCTGGTGCGGGTAGGGTCATCTGAGGACGAGAAATCGCCACGTCGACCCAGTGACGTCGCATGCCTTCGAACTTCAACCACATGCAAGTTGGACGCTCGAGCAACCACGCACACATGGCTCGCACATCCATCCGAGCAGGCGACGAGCACGGGCAGTCGATGAACGACCAGCAGCTCGTCGAGACATGGCCGAAAGTGGAAAGCGATAGCATGCAACAAGCTTTTCGTCGAGGAAGGAACGAGGAAGGAAAAATGAACTCGTTGAACACTGTCAACTTCAAGTACAACGTGGATTTGGGGAAAAAGAGGGGGAGAGAGCACTTGAAGCTAACGCCACCATTCGTTTTGGATCCACGAGTGGGTTGTCCTTGAGGCAAAAGTGGGGAGTTCAACTCAAAAGCTCCACTGCACGCGCCTCCAGCTGCTCGAACCGCGGCAAAATGCGGGTGTAGATCTGCGCGACTTCCAACTCCGGACTCGCGGCAAGCGTAAAAGCGAGACCGGCGCTTTGCTCGAAAGCTGCAAACGTGCCATCCGGTGAGCTGGCACACGCCAGACCATGCTGCGCGCGGAAAGCGCCTCCAAGCGCCGCGGAATTCGCTGCACTCGTGAGACGGTAAACTCGCGTGTCGAACACATTCGCGAGAACTTGCAGCATGCACGCGTTTGACGAGGCGCCACCGACGACAATCAGACGCTCGGGTTGCTTCACGCCAAGTCGCTCTGCATGGAGACGCATCGACAGAAACTGACTCTCCACAACAGCGCGAACCTCCACCTCACTCGCCGACTCGTGGAGATCGATCGACGCGTCGGAGGCGTCGAAGCCGATCACGCCAGCTTTCGCAGTGGACGGTGTAATTTCAGGGTCGCTAAAGTAGAACCCAACAGTGCCTCCGTTCCCAGGCTGCGTTGCTTGCAGCATGGATGCGAAATCGTCCCATGATCTGTTCGCTCGCTGGTCTCGAACCTCCTGTTGTGAAACAGCGCTCAGTCAGATCCCGGTTTCACGATGGCGGCGGATGTGGAAACGTCGCGGAAGACGCACCTGGCGCGTCAGTGATCCATTCTTGAAGCAAATCATGGCCTAATCTCGCAAAAACAGCATGCAAAGAATCAGTCATGAGTCGGACGAGAGAGAGAGAGAAGGATGGCTGAAGCAAACCATCAAGCTGTCGGGGTCAATGGGGTTGCTGAAGAAATGTCCCTCTTTTCCAGAAATCCGCGCGTCGCCCGTAGGGACAACAGCCATGAGCGTACTCGACGTTCCGAGCGAAACCCCAACATCCCCTGGCTTCGCCAGTCCAATGCCAGCAAGAGTGCACGGGTTATCACCAGAAAACGGGACGATCACACAATCCGAAGAGAAACCAAACTTCTTCTGGAAATATGGGTGAATGTGGCCGACACTGTTGTACGGCTTGGCAACGTCGCTCCCAAGCGCGGATTCGAGCAGCTTCGGAGCGTCCGCAGCAGGGTTGAACTTGGCAGTCGCCTTCAGCAGCTCTGGAGACCACTGTCGTGAGCGAACATCCAGCAGATTCATCCCAGATCCGTCGCTTTCGTCAATCGGAGTGTATTCTCCGCACAAAAGCGAGGTCAGCATCGACGAGACGAGTGCAATGCGGCCAACCTCGCTCAGGAACGCAGGGTCGTCGTGAATGCGCTTCGCGATTTGATTCCCCGTGAATCGCTCATACGCGCGCGAACCACTGATCTCGGCAACGCGGTCTGCGCCTCCGAGCTCTTTTTCGAGCTCGTCGCAGAATATCGTCGTGGAACTATCCATCCAGCTCGGACCGTGCTCCAAATGGAAGGGGCTCTTTCGGTTGGAGCTCTTCAAAACGTCAACGAGTCGGGTGCGAGGGTCTGCCGCATCCAAGCAGTCTCTCAGCGAGAAATCCTTCCTCCAATAGACAGACGCATGCTGCTGCGCACTCCCACTGATACTCTTCACATCGGACAGCGCCACCTTGTCGCTGCGTTCGAGATCTTCAAAGATCGCGTCGAGAGCGTCGACAAAGAGCAGCGACGGGATCACGACCTCTTCGTTGTTGCGCGCGTCGCGAAGTCGCACGACGCCGTTCGTGGTGCCGTACTCGGGGAACTTGTCGTCGAAGCGGAAAGCGCATTCATGGACGACGTCGCCGCGGCTGCTCGTGGCCACGGCTGTCATGCTCTGCGTGGAGCAGTCAAGTCCGAGGAAGAGCGCGCCATTGTCGCCTTGGGCTCGCATCACAGCGCTTTGATTGACTGATGTGGTGCGTTCCCAGGTTGAGGTCCCATTTCTGCAGCGAACAAAAAAAAAGCATCCGCACTTTCGACGACCGATCTTCAATCCTTCCATAATTGATTCCTAGAGCGTATGCATTTCCATCCCATCATGACTGACGCCTGTTGGTGCGACCTGGATGCTTGAGAAAATGGATTTCTTGCGAACCTGGCGCTTTCCTTTGCTGCTAGTACGCAAGCGCCTCTATTCGGTGTGTCGCAGACATCTGAGTCCGTCTGAGTCGCTCCATATCTGAGTCGTCCGACTTGCTTCGTTTTTGTCGTTCTGTTTGGATCGCTTGTTGTTTGGAAGGCAACACTCGGATCCCTAATCGCCCGTCCCTTCCAAACATCCAAGTTGAGGTTCCGCACGCTACTGCCACCAGCCACGTCGACATCCTTCGAAAAAACCTTGCAGCTCGCTAAGGTTTTGACTCCTTTCCTCGCTTTTCACGCGTTGAAGCTGCGCCAACGACACTCGTGATGACCCGCAAAAGGGTGTAAAAATACCAAGCAAATGCGGAACGCACGAGTCCGGTTTGCGCTCGAGCGAGCAAGTCATTCCCAATATACCGCAGCGAATCCCATTCGCCACCACGATGAGCGCCTTGCACACCCGATCGTCGCTTCTCGCCAAGTCGCTGCGCCGCTCTGCGCGTGCATTGCACACGTCCGTCGTGCAACCAGCAGGTGCTGCTGCCGCTGCTTCGGTGTCGTCGGTCCCGCAAGAGACTGTGCAGATGAACATGTTTACCGCGATCAACGATGCGATGCGCGTCGCGATGTCGACGGACCCGAGCGCCGTCGTGTTTGGCGAAGATGTGGCGTTCGGCGGCGTGTTCCGCTGCTCCGTGGACTTGAAAGAAGAGTTTGGCGAAGACCGCGTGTTCAACTCGCCGCTCTGTGAGCAGGGGATCGCGGGCTTTGCCATCGGCTACGCCGCTACGGGACGCACGGCGATCGCTGAGATCCAGTTTGCCGATTACATTTTCCCAGCGTTTGACCAGGTTTGTATTTTGCTTGTGTGTGTGCTGCTGCTGCCGTGCAAATTGAAGCATGCTGTGACTGACTCGCGCTCTCCGTGCATCAATGTGCTTGCAGATCGTGAACGAAGCCGCAAAGTACCGGTACCGTTCGGGTGGAGAATTCGACTGCGGGAAACTGACGTTCCGCGCGCCTTACGGTGCCGTCGGCCACGGCGGACACTACCACTCGCAGTCCCCAGAAGCCTACTTCACGCACACCCCGGGCTTGAAAGTGGTGATCCCTCGAAACCCAATCAAGGCGAAGGGACTTCTCTTGGCGTCGATCCGCGACCCCAACCCCGTCGTGTTCCTCGAACCGAAAGCGCTCTACCGCGCGTCCGTGGGCGAGGTCCCCGTTGGCGATTACACGGAAAACTTGGGCGAAGCCGAGATCGTGTCCCGCGGCAGTGACGTCACGGTCGTCGGTTGGGGTGCCCAGATGCGTGTCCTCGAAGAAGCATGCAGCTACGCCGAAGAAGTCGGGATCAGTTGCGAGCTGATCGATCTGCAGACCATCTTCCCTTGGGATGTCGACACTATTGAGCAATCGGTGCGCAAGACCGGTCGATTGGTTGTCAGCCACGAAGCGCCAGTACGTCGCTGGTTACCTTTCTCTGCACACAAGGAAGAGCAACGCTCACTGACCCACACAATGTTTCTGCTTCCCTCTCTTTTGTGTCTCTATAGCAAACCGGTGGGTTCGCTGCTGAAATCGCATCCACGATTCAAGACCGCTGCTTCCTCAGTCTGGAAGCGCCGATCCAACGAGTGTGTGGCTACGACACGCCATTCCCGTTGGTGTTCGAAAAGGTACGGCTGCTTTGTGCTCTGAAGCGATGAGCTGCAGCATTCTGACAGAGTGACGCCAACTAACCAACCACCTGCTTCACGTTTGTCGATAGTATTATGTTCCAGACGCATTGAAGAACTTCGAAGCGATCAAAAAAGTGATGGACTTTTAACCTCCCCTATTTTTCCTTTTCTTCTTGAAACGCGTCCTCCCCAACCAATATATAGAGAGCAGCTATTTTCCCCACTCGGCGAAAGTGTCGCCTTCAGTCAGTCTGCTGTCCTTTTTGTCCATGCTGCTGCTAGTATCGGCAACCTCTGTCTATGTGATCCATTCGAGTGCATATGCATGCTGTCGGTGGTGCCTTTTCCTATCGGGACTGCTGGTCTGGTTTGAGAATACTCTCGCAGTACTGACAGAACAACTGGGTCTGGCTGAACTCCTCCAAGTATTCTTCAAAATTGCTTTTCCGAAGCTCCCTCGCGACTTCTTCCTGCAGGCAATCGTAAAAGGTTTGTCCTGCGATTCATGTATGTGCCCAAAGCAAAAGGGTGCGTCAGTCCGACAGCGTGCGGCAAGCAACAATGACGACAAAGGTCACGCTCGCAACACATCCTTACCGGATCGTGGAGTGAGATCGAACGAAGACACGTCGAAGCACAGATCTCGCAAAAAGATCTCGGCCTCTTGCATCGTCAGCGTGATGATCTTGTCTTCTTCGTCCGAGAGTTCGTGCCACGGCTTGCTCGACGGTCGCAGCGCGTTAAAGCGCTCGCGAGCCACATCCAGGAGGCGGCAGAACTCAATCCCATGCGGGATCGACGACTCGTTGATGTGCTCCGAGCTCTCTGGCGTCGTGATGGTGTCGGTGTCGATATTGTAGAAACACACATCGGGCCATTCGTTGGTGGACTCCAGAGAGTGGCAACCGACAAGGAACGGGACGGGCGAGTGCAGGAAATCCAGCAACCCAGAAGGCAGCAATGGAATATACGTTGACTGCAGCAAACAAGAAGCAGCACCCCCAGGACTCGTTACGTGAAGGACAACACCGCTCAAGCACACCGAGAAAGAAAACCAAAACGCACCTGCCACTGGAACGGCGCGAGCAGCAGCATCAACGCAGTGCAGATCGCGGTGACTTTCGCCGGATTTTCCCCCATGATCGTGACCTGCTTCTCCAGTAAAAGATGCGCGAGAATCTTCACAACGCTCTCTGGGGTTAGATATCGCAACACGACGCCGCAAGACCATCGCTCGGCATGGCGTTTCGGGAGCTACCGAGAGGACAGGGAGGCACATCCTCAGGTAAGCAAGCATCATTCCAGAACATGCACTCATGGCAACTGGCGAGAGCAAGCACAAACGTACCTGATAGTCGACATCGAAATATGGGAATCGTGTCGATGTCCAGTGTCCCGGCTCCCCAATTTTCACGCCATGCGCGCGATGAAGAATCTGCACACAGCGACAAAGCGACAGCGGTGAGACTCCCAAACAAAAACCAGCACCACTAGCTCAACAAAACGGAGCGTGTGGATCGAAAGCACTTACATCCACGGAGCTAGACGACAGCACTCGACTCGGCTGCTTCGTCTCGGTTCTTGGGGGATCCATCGAGGCGTGCTTCGTGTGCGTTCGATGGAACCGCAGCGTCACTGGTCTTTCGCACTTGTGCAGCAGCTCAAGCGCACCTTCGAACCCAATCGACGCTGTAAGAATCCATAGAGTCAGAAAGGCATCAGTGAGGACAACACAGTCGGTGTGTCATAAACACATTCCCAGATTTGGTGTGCATACTGAGCATGGTCGCACCTGTGGCAATGCCGTCGATCGCTTCCAAGACATCGCCAACTTGGACGTGTCGATACTCGTCGGGGAGAGTTCCATGGAGTACTTCCACGACCGGTTTTTCCACAATGATGGCGTTGGGGGTGAAGTAAGCCGCGACATCATCGGAGGAGTGGCTTTTTCGAATACGAAAAGGTGTTGTCGCTGCACTGCCTTTGCTGGTAGGAGAGCGAATCGCACCGCTGCTGGAGCCAGTGGGAGTATGGGTCGCGGCGTCTTCACTGAGGACAGCGCGATTCTCTGCTGACACGTGCAACGGCGACGCGATGGAGCCCAGCCCCGTGTTCGTCGAGAAGCTCGAGGAGGAGGACTTCGTGCCGCTCACGTTTCGATTTTCTCGATGGCAAATCGCGAACCCCACGTCGAAGTCGAGTTTCGGCCGCAGCAAAATCTCGTATTCCTCATGGCAGTGCGGCGACTTTTGCTCCGCCGACGCCTCGATTTTCTGTCGGACCTCGTTCTCCACGATCGCTCGGAGAAGCTGCAGAACACATGACACGCTTAGTTGTGTCGTACCGATGAGCTAGCTGGCAGAAGTGTTGTCACTCACCGTGTAGTGGAATCGATAGAATGGGAACTTGCTCGTAAAGCAGTAGCATACGGGTGCCAGCAGGCTCTGCTCTATGCTTTCACCATCATCCGGAGGTTTACTAGAAGCGCTTTCCTTTTTCCCCCGACCTGGCTGATGCAGAAAGGTGTCGTCATTGGAAAATTTTGTAATCGCGGGACAACTCGCTCGGGACCAGTCATATCGCGGACTCAGCGGTTTGCTGGGCTGCTGCTGCTGCTGTGGTTGCTGTTGCGGTGGTCCACTCTTCCTGGTCGCTTTACTATCGACTTGCGGCTCAGAGCGTTCGATCAAGTTGCCAAGCACGGCCACGCAGAATCCGTGCAGCACTTCCCCTTTTGCTCCTGTGAGTTGGAAAGTGTATCCACTTGTGCGAAATGGCTACATTTTTGCAAAACAGATGGGTGGTGTCAGCTTCAACAAGCAAGAAGGTCTGTCGCACACAAACACAAACAAGCTCTGACGTTTCGTACGTCTAGTGTATGCTTCTGAAGGCGCTCGGGATCCGTCGACCATAGTGACACCACTGCGCCATTCAAGACGGCCGCTTGGTGGGGCTTGCATCTCGTTATGGGCACCCCTTGCGGGAAACAGAAATCTGCGACGGCGGAATCCGGAGCGCCATTTGCTTTCTAGATGCATTGGTAGGAGAATGGTGAGAGTTCGGTCATTACCGAGCCACAGAGAGTATACAAGGCTGGGTCGATCGCGATGAACATACATGAGGGTACTCGTATAACACACGCGGCTTCCAGTATCCGACGAGTCCCGTTGCGCTTTTCGCAGCATGCGCTCGCTCGACCGCGCCGATTGTCAACCCAGCGACGAAAAAGTTCTCGAAAATACGCTCTTTCCGTAAATGCATCGAGAACATGAGCGAGCGCGCGATGGTGCTGAACTTGGCGGGGTGCGAGCGCGCCTGCCAGAGATCGCGGGACGACGACTTCGAGTACATCATCCGATACAGCAAACTCGGTGGCGGCGTCTGCGAACTACTGCTCCCTCCACCGTCTGCGTCGCCCTTTCTGCTTGTCGGCGGCGAGCGGAACATGTCGAGCGACCCTGTTGTGGACGAACGGCTCGGTCGCACTCGACTCGTCATCAGCTCGGAGCTTCGGTCGGACGGAGTCATCAAGTGCTCATTAAACCCATCTGTCTCGTGCACGTCCCGAGCAGTAGGGCTCGGATAGGATCGACCACTGGATCGATCGGCGTAGATGGGTGCGCTTTCTTCATCGTCGTCGTCAAACGACGCGTCTCCGTCACTGCCATCGCTGGATTCACTCTCGTCGTTATCGTCGTCAAAGTCAAAAGACGAGAGCGTGGGACTCAAAATGTCGCCGAGGTGGTCAATGTCGCTGAACGCCGACGACGAAGGACGCGCAGAGCTCGTCGCCGAGTGCCGCTCGGGGAGCACCATCAGCTCCAGCAAGTTCTTCGAGATCGTGCGTCGCCGCTGCTTCTCCGTTAAATACTTTTCTTTCCACTTCTGCGCCTCGTACCTGGCCAGCGCCAGCTCATCCTGCACTCAGTCCGACAGCAACATCGAAAGCATAAATAGAACATGTCAGCGACGAAGAGTGCTGCATGATCTTGCGGCAGTATGCGACACTCGCTCAACGAGGACGCGGGATCAAGAGGCGCAATATGCTCTATCCTCGCTCGCGATTCATGGCGCACTTCTGTCCGCTCCGCAGCGTCTCGCGCGTCGAGCAGATGCGCTACATGCAGATCTAGCGCATAGATAGTCAGCCGTACCTTTGTCTGCATGCATTTCGCGCGCCAATCGATGCGTTCGCGTCGTTCGTCGCCGTGGCGTCCATGACGGACGCCATTCGAGCTCTTCGGCATTTTGTTGTTGCGTGAATATCAAAACTAACTCTGCGTGTCACACTCGAAAGAAAACAAAACCCATTTCAACATCACGGTTCTGTCTCGGATAAGTTCGATGTGTATGCTCCTTTTTTAAATCCAAGTCCAGAGACAAAAAGCACTTGGTGATCAAATAAAAAAGCACTTTGTTCTCGATCGATCTCATTTTTTGTTCGCGCGCTTCCAGCGACAGTACTTTTTGAGTTTGAATTTTGCAAATCGTGGGCGATTTGGCTCTTTCTCCAAGTGGAGCAAACGCACAGCATCATGAAGAACATGAAGCCCGTGGTGCTGCGGCTCAAGGAGCCGCTCGAGGACGGGTACCGCTTGTTCCCTGTCGCCGACCAGTGGTCGGAGGCGCTGCCGGCGCGCATGCCGCTGCGGTACGCGATTTTCCGGTACCTGGGGTTCTTCGTGACCGAGACGAAGAAAGGCAAGACGACGGTGCTGAAATCGCGCGCAGTCGGCGCCGTGTGCGTGAGAATCCAGAACGAAGAGAAGGAGATTTTTTCCGACCGCGTCGGCACGTGTTTCCGCAACGGCGTGTTCTACGTGCAAGACCTGCACTTGGACAACGCCGGTGTGCACACGGTGACGGTCACGGTGGACGGACAAATCGCGTCGCAGGTGAAGCCGCTGGTGCTGCAAACCGAGGTGTACGAGTTCATGGAGCTGCGCGAATGCCCCGACCTGCAGAGCGGCGTGTATGCTCCTCTGCGCGACTTTGTGTGCGCGCTGATGGAGAAGGGCGAGCAGGAGCAACTGCGCGACGATGGATTTATTGAAAACTACCTGAAACACAAGACGTTCGAGCTGCGGAACATGGACGCGCGGGTGCGACCGTTTTGCACATGGTTTTATTGGTCAGTGGCGGCTACGTCGCTATGAGCGGCATGCTAAGCGTGTTTCGTGTGTGCATTGCAGTGGTGGCTGAAAGCGTTCGTGGAGCAGGCGATGGATCGCGAAATGCGGCGAAAATTGCTGCAGATGGATGCTGCGGTAACGGCGCTACTTTTTCCATCTCTCTACTTCGATGATGGTGCTTCAGTGGAGCAGTCGTTATTAACGTGCCACGCGCTTTGCATTTTGATCGTATCAGAAAAACTCGTGCCGGACAACACACAAGCGAAAGCAAGACCATCCAAGTACGTCCGCCACCTCGTCCATGGAGCCAATAATCTGCCATTGTATGGATCCTCACGTGTTTCCTTCCCTTCTGCTCTTTTTGGAAACCACAAAACCAACAAACCAACAGGTCGCACAGCAGACAGGAAAGAGCACGAGAACCTGTTTGATCGTCGCCGACGAGAGTGGAAGCGCGTCCGCAACGGCGAGATACGCATGTTCACGACCGAACCGCTGCATGGTACGAAAGCGTATCGTCTTCAACCCTCGCACCTCGCGTGAAGACTCTGCTCTTGACTCTGCTATGCGCTCTTTTTTGTTTCTTTTGCGAGTAGCTGGAGCAACGGTGACGGTGTACAGCACGAAGGAAATGTATCGTCAGCTGAGTGTGTACGCCCACGTGTAAATAAAATGTTTTGAATAGAACCTTCGTGAGCAACAAACAACAAAATGCAAATGGTTGACTGACATCGTTGCAAAATAAATATGTGTCTTGGGAAACAAAAAAAAAGCTAGGATTCTTGGAAAAAAGCAAAAAAGCGTCGACAAAGCCGACATTTTCAGTCTGTGAACACTGGCGTCGTGATTATGAATTGCAGGGTGGGAGCGCTTGGAGTGTTGTTACTCGGATTCGCGAACGCGGCTTCGTAGTACTCCCACAGCACCCTCACGTACTGCGACAGACCGCGCTCGGTGTACGCCTCGAGCTCCCGCGGGAAATAGCTCGATGGGACGGCTTTCGCACGGTTCATCTGATCTGCGATCATCTTGAAAAGCGCATCGAGCTTGCTCGCGATGGAGAGATCCACCGACAGCTCTTCATCGGTCAGCGACTCGCGGAAGAGCGCGTCGTGCGCACTGCCCCGGTTCTTCCGCAGCCGCGCACCGAAATCCCAAGCCACGAGGCGTTTCAATGCCTTCGCACCCATCGCGTCTTTCTTCTCGGCGTCCAGCTCGCTGGATCCAGTAGCGCGCAGCATGGACTGCGCCATGTCGCTCAAATGCGTCCAGTACCCGAAGGAAGGAGGAGACAAGGAAGCAGCAGACGGAGGCGACGACGAGGAAGCACTGCTTGCGTCAAAATAGGGACTGTGCGCGAGCAGGATCTTATCGGAGGCGAAGGGCAAGTCCAGACGGTTTGACGTCGACGTCTTGAAAACAACGATATAGCTGTAGATCTTGCGAATCTGCCAAAGCAGAAAATCCACATCAGGACGCAAAAATGTTCAGGATCCTCTGCCCACATTTCGACAAGCGTACAGAACGAAGCGCAACGACTTCCTACGACGCACCTCTTCGTTCCAGTGCATGAAGAACCGGAAAAAGTTTTCTCGCAAGATCAACTCGCCAATGATACGTTTCCGAACTCTTGCAGGCAATAGATCTGGATAAACACACATAAATGGATGCAACGCCACACACAATCACATTGTAAGCACTCCCCAAAGCCACGATGGATGGGAGCAACCGAGTACGCACCGATGGAATTGTACAGGCAAGTCAGCACTTTGAGCAAGATCTGGACGTGAGCCGACTGAAGCGCTCTCCGCATGACCATTAAAAAGTACGCATCGTCAAATTTGTCGGAAAGGCGATGCACACGTCGGCGTGACTTTGCATTGGATGCTTTCTCGGAAGTCGAGGCACTTGGGTCGGGGGAGTGGGAAGACCCGGCAGCTCTCGCAGCGATTTCGAGGACACGCTGCAGGATGCCAAAGGAATAGTTGACACTCACGGGGTCGTGCATGTTGGTTGTCTCCAGCACGATCTTGACGAGAACATTGACCAGGTTCTCGTTTCTAAGCACCTCGGTCGCAGCTTCCAGCACGACTTCAGCTTCTCGCGCCGTCCAGTACGAAAGCCACGGATCCACCGCTTGACCATCGACCAGTGACAGGATGCGGCCAACGGATGCCGGCGCGGGCATCACGGACATCCGCGGGCGACGCTGGCACATGAGCTGAAACACCGCGACAAAGAGGCGGATCACCGAGAAGTACCCTGGGATGCAATGCCAGGGGATCCCATTGGTTGGTGACCCGGACCACTCTTTCCTGAGCGCGCACCACGAGGAGACGTCGCTGAGGAAAGCGCCGACAAAAGTGACAGCGATCAAGTCGTCTCGTCCCGGCGTGGTCAGCCGGTCGAGAAATGGCTCGAGCGCTTGATCTAGTCCTTCTTTCGATATCCCGAACACCGCGAACGCAGCGGACTCGGTCGCGCTGCCCATATAAAGCAGCGGCAATTGGTCAAAGAATTGCATCTCTTGCTGCTCCGTGACCTCCGCCATCATCTATTGTGTTCGGAGGGATCGTCAGCAAACAGACAAGTCGACGGTCAATCTACTCCTGATCCAGCAACAACCAAAACTCACCTGCTGGAATGCAGATTCCAACGAAGCTTCAACGGACCGCGCTCCTTTTTTAAAGCACGCGTCTTTTCCATTCGAGCACGTCAAATCGTTCGTGCCTCGATTTGCTTTATAAAACGTAAACGACTCGAACGTTTTCCGCTTGAGCTCTTCGCGATCATCGCTTTCGGCAGTATGCATCACATCAACGCTGCTTTCTGCAAGCACACACACGCGTTAATGACTAGTTGGCGCAGCAGTCTCGCCATGCAGCGAAAGAGGATCATTCAGAAAAGAAATACCGTCAAGCGCATTCCAGTGGCGGCAATGGCCACGTGGACTTCGGTATCCTCGCAACGTTGACTTTCGATGCGGTCGCTTGTTGCATTTGACCGGTAGCTTTGGTGACGTCGGCGGTGTTCCTGCGCCATTCCGTGCCTCTTCTCGCTCTTCGTTGTCGTCGGACCGCTCTAAAACGGCGGTCGTGTCTAATACCGCCGCGATGATCTTGGACGTGGAGAACGGGAAGCGAAAGTAGAGCGCCGAGTAGATATGCGCGATAAACAGCTTGTGGTCGTCGGACAAGAACCGCGACTTTGTGAGTTTCACTGCGCAAAACTGGACACATCGCTCCAGCAGCTTGTGATACCGTTCATTCACTACAACATATACCATGCGTCGTCAGGTGCATTAGATGCGAGCCAAGTGCATCCACAGAGAGAGCATTGCAGCCTATCACCCACCGTGCTCATCAAGACGGATCTTTTCCTGATCGAGTTCGTAGCCTTCAATAAACTCGACGCGGCGACAGATGCACACAGCGACATGCAAATACAACGAGCGACAGCGGTTGCGCACCGGCACGTACTCACACATATCCATGAGATAGTCCCTACACAAAGCCACGAACGGATGCAGACAGAGAGCAACAGCAAGTCCAATTGAGCTCCTCACCGACGAGAAATGCATCAACAGTAGCACTGCAGCACATCACCATCGCACGTACCACAGATCCAGCAGCGTCGTTTGCCCCAACTGCAGCGGCAGTGTCTTCCCAAAGTACGAGTAGTAGTTCATGCGTTTCTCCAAGGACGTCGGCGCATTCTTCGCGGTCGCCGCAGCCTGGGTGGCCCAGTCCGAGTAAAAGAAGAATGGTCGCTGCAGCAGATCGCGGACTTCCTGGAGCGCGACCATCTTCTTCTCGAGGTCCCAGCCGTTCAGCTCCGTCGAGCGTCCGAACGGCGAGCTGCTGCCACCGCCGCCGTAAAGGTCGTGCAGCGAGAGCACGGGACGCACCGTGTTGGTCGCATTCGGGGTCACGGGCACGATTTCGCGGTTCTTGGCGATGCCCTTGAGCGCCTGCTGCAGCTGCGTGTTGAAGACCAATCGCGCCTTCTCGGGGTGGGAGGCCGATTGGTACAGCGCCGCGTCGCTCAGCATCACTGGGTGCTTGTGCCGTGCAGCTATCAAACCGCAGCGCTTAAATTTCCACGAATGCTTGCTTGCTTCTTTCCGCTTGGAGCTCTTCAAGAATGGATCGCGAACGGATTTTCTTTGCTTTCTTGGTTCCATTGCTCCCATTTTCCATGCAACAATTAGCAACCACCACGATATCCGACATGAAACCTATCGGGGGTATACAAAGACCAAGACTCGGTTCTCCGTTAGGAACTGTTACAAACCGCTTTTCACATGAGCAAATTCTTTTTCTTCTTTTTCTTTGGGTTCTGTTTAGGAAGAAGAAGCCAGCAACTTGGGAACGGTTCTGTGTCGGACGAGGAAAAAAAGGAAGAAACAAGGAAGAATCCGTGGAAGCGTTTCCTTGATCTGTCGACATCGCTGCTGCAATGCGATGACGTTGCATCTGTTCGATATATATTTGTGCGCGTTTCTATGGCTTTCGCTCCTGCATGTTTCCCGATGCAGCGCAGTGCATGTTTCGATCGCTTTGGCATAGCACCTGACTTTGACAAGCTGGTGTGAGTTGTCGACCACTTTCCTTCCACTCGAAAGTGAACGTTCTTGCTTTTTGAGGAGGGGGATCTGACTTTGGGTGAGAGCGAGGATGCTGGTACACATTGCACTTGCCGCTTTCCGGTTTGTGCATCCATCATCTTTCGTATTGGTTTGTTGGTGATGGCACACTGAAAGTCCGTGGGACGAGCAGGTCATCGACGTTAGAAAAGTGATTCCCCCTTCATATCGCCCCGTCTGAAGTGCTTCGAGCGGAAATCAGACCTCAATGAGGGAATGGTGGCTTCGATTCTATCACGTCGCCACTCATTCTGCGTACTGTACGAGTTCCATCGATTCCATGGTGAATGCGGCATGCTGCATGAATGCGAATGGAGAGAGAATGGATAAGGATTGTACATTCTTGTGTCAAGTTAAATAAGGGGGAGGGAGGGCAGAGGGTCCAAAATCGGGGATGCAGCGTTCTTTCCGCTCGCTCTATCTGTTGTTCTATCTATTGTATCACGGCTAGCTCGCTACCAGAACTCCGAGTAGTTCTCCTTTGGGATCGAGCGCGATGCGCGCAGCACAAGCATTTCTTCGCGCACTGGAGCGTCGACCTCGTCGCACGCGCGGTCCATGTCCACCGCGACCGCGACGTTCACCTGCTCGCTGAAGCGCACCGCGCGTCGTCGACGCACTGGTCCGGCAGGAGCGAACGAGAGCTCATCGTCGCTGAGACCGAGGTCGCTGATCCGCGCGTCGAGGCTAGCAGTGTTGTTCGCATTGACTTGCTCGAGCACGACCTTGCGGCGCTGCGAGCACACCGACTCGGTGGCTTTCTCGATCTTCTCGAGCACACCGACGGCGCGTTCCCAGTGGTTCTGCAGCATCAGCAGCATCGCGTGCTGTCTCGAGGTCTGTAAAAAGGTGATCGCATTGCGCACTCCGTCGCAGCTTCGCACGACCGGCCACGGAGCGCTTTGCTTTTCTTGGGCAGCAAAGCCGCGGAGACTCGGACGCTGCGTGGACGTCATGATCGACACCGCGTCCTGCTGAGCCGCCGCAGTCGAGCGTGGCGAGGAGTTCAACTGCCGCTTGCTCACTTTCAGCACCAAGTTGTCCTTCTCGGCAGCTGCAGGCGACCGGGACAGCGACGGCGACGCGCTGCGCACGCGCTTGAGCAGGTTGTTGGAGAGTTGGTGCACGGGCATCGCGAAAGAGGTCATGCTGCTGCTGCTGTCGTTGTTGTTGTTGTTGTAGCGGCTGCTGCTGGTCGTGCTTTCCACAATGTTCATATACTGATGATGGATGCTGCTCGCCACACTCGCGAGCGCCGAGGATGAAGATGGTCCAGCAAATAGGGAAATGAACGCAAGCGAAGTTGGCGATCAGCGCTTTGGGCTACCTAGAAGTCATCGTTCCATGGGAGTCGCATGAGAGGCATCGTCCAGTTTTGTGGTGCAACTGTTTTCTGGTGAATCGGCTGGTGCGATGTTGCTATGCACGCAAAGGGGTAGGGGCACCACAAACCAAAATTGTGGCTGCGAGTTGTGGGGACCCACAATCTGAATAACCTGCTACACTGCATGCATCTGTCGCTCCGTGCTGCACGCATCTATAGAGGCGATATCGAGTAAAGCAGGTTATCCTGCGTACATGCATCGATGGAACCTCTGAGAGATGCATATTTGTGTTTCAGTGAGAGAGAGAGAGAGAGAGGGTGGATTTTTAGGTGTTGGGTTTTGTCGGGTTTGTGGAAACACAAAGAGAGCAGCATTGGATCGGTTGGCAAAAACACGAGGTCGACAGAGTGCATGGGTTGCCGAGTTCCCTAAAGCGTGGATCTGCTGCTCCAGCAAAGGAGGCTTGACTTTGGACGATCCGTTCGACTTGTCGCGCTTCGTCACTCACTGCTTCCTCCATCAACAGGCTCGATCCCTCAAGACCACAAAAGTGCAGATCCCCCGAAACTTTTGCGGATGCTGTCTCGAAATCGACGACAACTCCCTCTTCAAAATGTCCCGACCTTCTAATATTGCACGCACTGTCGAAAATTTGTCGAACCATGTTTCACCCCAAAAATATCTCAGGTCGACGAATAGAGTTTCGGTCGTAAAACTTCCGAAGTTCGAAGTAAAAATTGGAGGCAACACGCAAACCAAATGTCCCTGGCTCTGTTTTTCGCATCGTTCGTTTGGACAATTCAGCGCAGGAGATTTGCATCCATGTCTTCGGAAAGGAAACAAGATTGTGAAAACTCGCGCCGCAGACCACAGATCGACAACGAGCACACGAAGTCCGCGTTTGTGGACTTTCAAAGCGACGAAGGGTTTGTCTCGTCGTTCATCAGCGGCTGATGCTCCTGTATTTGGAACCATCCGAGTGGCCGAACCATAAGATCCTGAATCAGAAATGCTATCAGCAGCTCCGCTGGCATCCACGCTGTATACGCACATAGGGTGCGGACGAGGAAGACGACGCAACAACACCTGCAAGAGCAAGTGGAGGCGGTTTGGGTGGGGTATCCCTCTGTGCGATGCGTTGTTGGTTATGTTTGCGGCGAGAAAGGACGAATGGACTCACTGGACTTGACACAAGCTGAAACCATTTGATTGGGTTGGCGGACTCTTCTGTTTGTATGGAGGATGTTCGGGATATTTGGGTGAGCAGATGGCGCAACGTGACGCTACTGGTGGTAAATGTGGACACGTAAGCAATGTTGCAGCGATGGCGCTGCTCATGGGTTCACGTTGCAGAGTCTTGCTGAACCGAAAATGCAGCACATTCTGCGAGCGGATCATGTTGTGTGGATGTGGGTCCCTATCTCGCCTGCAGACGCGTGAGCCATCAAGAGTGCTCCCAACGATGCTTCGTTGCGTGCTCGCCACTTCCGTCCGCTTGCATGGTATCCCAGGTTGGCCAGCGTGATATAACAGCGCAGACGCTTCACACAGCAACCTGCTTTGGCGTATCATAATTCTAGTAAAGGATCAACGCCTAAAAGTTGCTCTTCGCGAATACCGTTTGCGTAAGAGCGAAGCAGACGAATCTTTCTGGTGGGTATGCGGAAAGCGTCTGGATGGCCGTTGCGTCCAGTTTCCCTGTTCCGCTGGAACATACTCTCGCGGTCACTCCTTGAATCGTGGCAACCTGCTCGACGCTCTGCAGCATAGAGCGCATTCCAACACGAAAGAGAGTGAAGAAGCAAAGAGTGAGCGATGAATCACACCATCAGTGACGTCACATGGAGCACTGGAAGTCCACCTCGTCGCGCTGAAGGTTGGCAGCGACCGTCACCCGGACAGACGTCACCCG
The DNA here is from genome assembly GCA_023334155.1 of Globisporangium heterothallicum. Classification (NCBI taxonomy): domain Eukaryota; phylum Oomycota; class Peronosporomycetes; order Pythiales; family Pythiaceae; genus Globisporangium; species Globisporangium heterothallicum. The sequence continues at coordinate 122,216 of JAASGH010000003.1, read as the reverse complement.
GACAGATGCTTGCGGCTGCTGGTGAGTGAGCTAATGGAGCGTCATTGAACGTCGAGAGGAACAGCACAACCGCAATGCTCGTCAACCTCCAGTCCTACTGCTCCTTCGAGGTGCAATCGCTTGCCACCTCAGCAACCGCAGTCAATCTCTCTCTCTCTCCCACTCGTGCTGATCATTCTGCCACGTGTCGCCGATTGTCATCAGTGGATCAACCTGCATTACGAGAGTTTGCATTTTCATTCGAGGATCCTACTCTGCTCAATCAGCATTTTGATGTTCAAAAGAGAGTCTGGAATCGACGCATAAAGTTAGAGAGACGAGGATCCAATGTTCGCGTGGGCCACACCATGTCTCGTACTTTATCGAAGCGAGAGAGTATGCACGATCACTTTTGCTCTCGCTCTTCTTTTCTTTTTTCCGGAAAAGCACTCGGTTGTTTCGCTGAACACTCCGATATCACCGACTCCGTCGCAGCAGATACATTTGAGTTCAACCTCTGTGTGTCTGCGTGTCTGCGTGTCTGCGTCTGTGAGAGTGAGAGGAGGAGCGAACAGCTACCGATCCTGCGCGTGGGAAGGAATCCAGCACTAAACCTGCCGCAGAGCCACACGCTTGAGTCGTGGTGGGGAAAAAGAACATGTGGCGACGAGCGAGCGTGGCGATTGCCCTCACAGGGTTTCTCAGTGCGCTCCTCGATGCGGTGGCTGCGACGTCCCAGCTACGCCAGGTAGGCACGACCTGGTAGCGTAGCGTTTCGCTCCATCTTGAGTAAACATGGAGCTGTGTGGTAGCCGTGCATGTTTGCAGTTGCGTCTTCTGTCGAGGAAACGACGACAAATGGACTGCACTCCACATCTGACGCTACCCCATGCTGTCCAACAACGTCGTAGGTGATTGTGCTCTCGCGCCATGGAGTGCGTGGACCCTACGGTTTCGGCGAGGAAACGCCGTCGGAGGAAACGTTCAAGAAATATGTGCGCAATCCGAACGTGGATCTCCCGCTTGATGCCAACTCGTGGGGGACGTCGGAGATCGACGACCCGACGGAGATCGTGTCGCCCAAGCTCACGAAACATGGCTACAACGTGGTGAAACTGATGGGAGAGGTGAGTGCGGCACTAGGGGCGAAAACACACACACACACACACAAGTCTTCACTGCGGATGTTAGTGCGACAGCGTTGGTCTCACAGTGTGTGTGCTTTGATGGATGCAGTACTTCCGCAAACACCTGTACACGGATTTCCTGGACGCCACGTGCGACACTACGTTGGCGTATGCGGATGCCAACCAGCGCGACAATGTAAGGCACACCATGGAAATAGCCTCCACTGCATCGACGGTTTCTGTGTTGACTGGACATTCGTTGATGGGTTGTCGATGCGTGCACAGCTGACGGCACAAGCGTTCATGACCGGACTCTACCCTTCGTGCAGGGATGTTGTGCCGATCACCGCGGAGACGCGCTTGCTCTTTGAGCAAGGCGAAGATCCGACTGCGAACTGTCCCGTGTGCTCCAGGACCGGTAGGTGGCACCGTACTGTTCACTGCGTTCTCTGGCTGAAAACATGCGTCCTGACTGCAGGGCTACTTTGGTTCGTTGCGTGCAGTCTACGAAGGCATCACGGGGTCGAATGATACGCGGTACATCATCCAAGAGATTCGCGATGAGATCGCAGAGATCAACGACATCCTCGAATGCTGCGCGCCATCGGTGTGCGCTGCTGCTGCGGACACTGCGCTTTCGGCAAACGATTCGAGTGGCACCTGCGACCTGTTTGGCATCCCCACGCAATGGAATGGTGCTTTCTATTTGCCGTGGAAAGATACATTTTCGACAGCCGACTATTTCTCGGAGTTCTGGCTGCTGCAAAGTCTCAACAATATGACGCTCCCTGCAGGATTGACTTTTGAGAAGATCTTGTCGTTGTCGAAAGTGCACAAGGTGCGTTCGCACCACTTGGCTGTTTGTTGAGCGGTTTAGTGGGACTCACTCGCAATGCACTGCTTCCTTTCGTTGCGTGTGGGCATCATGAGCAGACCCACATGGACTTGATCACGAATGAAGTGAACTCAGCAAGCTTCGGAGCGACACTCCTGGCGCACTTAACTGCGAGCTTTGAGCAAACCATCCTGGGCACGCCGATTCCTATTGCAGAAGGTGACGGACCTCGTATCGTTCAGTCTCCAGACAACCGTTTCTTGTACTATGCAGCTCACGACATCAACTTGCTCTACGTGCGAAATCTGTTGCGGTGCGTTCGTTTGTTTGTTTTTCTGCTGCTAAATGTTGCCCTTACCGTGGGAAAGCTCGATAGGAAGCAGCGCATAGTGCAGATCGTGACTGATTGACTGACGATGTTCGCTACTGTTCCAGATTGGAATGGCACACCAAGGGCTGGCATCCACATCAGCCTGTACCGGGAAGTATGCTCGTGTTTGAACTGCACTCGACGCACGATGAAAGCATCACGAGCATCAAGAAAGGACGCGCCTTGCTCTCACTGACCCATCGAGACACGCATTTCGTCAAAGCCTATTTCGTTGCCGCGTCTCCTGACCAGATGCGCAACGGCGATGCGCTCTCCGATGCAAACGTACGTACCGTTCACGTGCGCGTGTATTGTCTTGCGAGGAGCTACGACTGTCTAACCTTTGATCGGCGACATATCGTGCTTGCAGCCGCCAAACCGTGTGCCTGTGACCATCCCGCTGTGCTCCGAAGACGTGGTGCTCGCGAACGGTGAGATCGACGTGCGCTGTCCTTTTTCAACGTTTAAGAAGCTGATCGGCAAGACCTTAAAGCACGAGTGTGTCGCCGACACGCTTCAGCCGTTCGTGGACTCGCTGCTTTACAAGGCTGCGACGTCGGACGGTTCAAACGACAGTCGCTACGACCGAGTCGTGTCGTTCTCCAGTTTGATGTATGTGATCTTTGGCGTCCTCGTGCTCGCGTTCATCGCGCTCGTCGTTCGCCACCGTCGACGCATGCATTCCCCATCCTCTCAAAAGCGCGAATATGGCACACTGCCTCAGGTCGTGACGGGGTAAGCAAGAGGTCCTCCTACTCCCATCTCACGATCCGAACATACAGTGTTAAGAAGATCAATACCTCATCATTGATTGCATACCAGCGACAGCATCAATAAAATTTTGTGAGAGACACTGCCGCAGCGCCATTTGTTCATGCTCATTCGTGCGCTCCATGCCACCTTCACTTGCTTTTGAGATGCAGCTATCCACAAACCAGAGCCAATCGATCAATCTGTAAACGATATCGAGATTCGTTATTGGTCGAATAATATATGATTGTGTATGGATTTGTTAAAATGGTGCTGGATGCATGATCCATGCGAGCTGTACCAGGTGCCAGCATTGAAGAGCTCAATCGGCGGCAAAGTGGCACGAGTCACGCTCCAACAACGCGGGCGTCTACTAACATACTAGGAAGAAAAGAACACTCGACTTGGCTGCATTGTGTCTGCGTAGCTCCGAAACAGGAGGACACACACACATTTACCAGGTTCCGTGGAGACCACCTTCGCGGTCGCGGAAGTTGACGCTCGAAGCCTTCAAGTCTTGGATACCGACCATCGCTTCACCCAAGTCGGTACTGATTTCCTTGAGAATCTTGGCGTCGTTGAAGTGGGTCACCGCTTGCACCATGGCCTTGGCACGCTTGACTGGGTCGCCACTCTTGAAGATGCCCGAGCCGACAAAGACACCGTCCATGCCCAGTTGCATCATCAACGCGGCGTCAGCTGGGGTGGCGACACCACCAGCGGCGAAGTTCACGACTGGCAAACGACCAGTCTCAGCGACTTGCTTCACGAGCTCGTATGGAGCTTGCATTTCCTTCGCGGCGACAAACAACTCGTCTTCGTCCATGGAGGTCAATCGCTTGATCTCACGGGCCACCGAGCGCGCGTGGCGCACGGCTTCAACGACGTTGCCGGTACCGGCTTCGCCCTTGGTACGCAACATAGCGGCGCCTTCAGCGATACGACGCAGCGCTTCGCCCAAGTTACGGCAGCCGCACACGAATGGCACCTTGAACTTGTGCTTGTTGATGTGGTTTTCTTCGTCGGCCATGGTGAGCACTTCGCTCTCATCGATGTAGTCGATCTCAACGGCTTCCAAGATCTGCGCTTCGACAAAGTGGCCAATGCGCACCTTGGCCATGACAGGGATCGTCACAGCCTTCTTGATCTCTTCGATCATCTGTGGGTCGCTCATGCGAGCAACACCGCCGTCGGAACGGATGTCCGCGGGGATGCGTTCCAGTGCCATGACAGCGACGGCGCCAGCTTCTTCCGCGATGCGCGCTTGCTCGGCGTTGATGACGTCCATGATGACACCGCCCTTGAGCATCTTGGCGAGACCAGCCTTCACGAGGAAGGTGCCTTCGGTTGGGGTCGCAGTGGTGCTTCCTTGAGGAGCCATTGTCGTAACGAGAGTGTGGAGAGGATGTCTGCGACGCGAGGTCAATTGAGATGTGTGCGCTTCATTGGCTCATGCGGACCCGCTGGCGTTCGTTCGTTGCCCGACATCGGCGCTCGTCGAGGACCAGAAGTGCGCGGACACGAACCGATAAAACCTCGTTTCCGAGCTGTTTCACCTTCAACAAGTGGCCCAATGTGGTATGGGCCACCAACACTCTTGCGTGGGCCAGTTGCCGTGGGCCAGGAACACGCAGCGATGTGATTGGAAGATGGACAGTGCACATGCATTTTGGGTGAGAGGGTGGCCCATTGCGGGTTAGAGATGTGGGCCACCCTTTCTCATGCACAGAAACCAAACGGCAGAAACCTCCGTTGCCTTCGAATGCAAAATCGCACTTGCCGTTTGTATCGGGTTTATTTCGAGCGTGCGTGCTGGCTGTGCGTCAATGCGAGTGGGCCGGCGGCCCAATGATGGGACGAGCGAACCTGCTCTCCCTTTTTGCGCATCGTTTTGCGCCACACCACCATCCAACGAAGCGTCATGGTCGCGATGAGCAACCGCTGATGCAGATACGGTTTAGGATTAAATGTTGCGCATGCGTGTATGGATGAACGCTCGGCTGTATTGGATGTCGCTTTCACTACAATGCTGTGCCTCGTTCCAAGTTCTGGCGGATCTCCACGGTGTACTTGTCGAACGCCTGCTTCGCCTTGCGGTTGAACAAGCGGTTCTGGTCGTTGATGTAGTCCACGTCCTCGCCCTCGTAGTGCTGGCGCCGACGACTGAACTTCTTGCGCGCTTGGATGCGCTCTTCCAGCTCTTTCGCCATGCGATCGAGATTCTCCTGGAGCAAAGCAGAGACCACAGTCATTGCGTTAAACGGTGATGGAGTGGGGTGGCGCTTTCGTGCAAGCAAGCAACACACACCTCAGATACTTTGTCGTCTTTCCCGTATGATAATTCGTCTTCGAGGCTGCTGATTTTGGTTGCGACAATCGCCGTGCTTGTCGAACCTTCACTGCTTCCGTCTCCGCTTGTCGGCAAATTTGCAAGACGCTTCTTGTACCCTTTGAACAGCGAATCCTAGTGCAGGTAAAGCAGGCGTCAGTCCACAAGGGAACACATCTCGGTGGTCATCGGTGGTGGCGGTCATAGTAGTACAAACCTGGTTAAACACATCCCAGCCGAATGCAGCCTTGCGTTTCTCTTTCTTTTCGTTTTTCTTGGTTTTGGTTTCGGCATCTTCCGCTGCGACGCACAGAACATCACAAACGCATTCACTACCAACTCCTGTCCAGTAGATCGCGAGCGATGTCGACGTCTCGACATACCTGTTTCTAGTAGATGAGCTTGACCGCTTGCGGCAACTTGCTTCTTTTCCTGAGCGAAAAAAGATATCCATCATTCGCAAGGGTAAGTCACAACTCTCACACACCTCCCAGCGGGAACAGAAACGCATACCTCTCTTCTCTTCGACACTTCTTCTTTCTTTACTTTCTTGTCTTTGTTCACGACGCGTTCGTGCTCTGCGGCTACTTCCTGCAGTCGCAACAAGTCGATCGAAAAAGCATCAACACCCAGTTTCGCTCGCTGCTTGCGACACCTTCATGCCACCTTCTCCAGCGATGCATGAGCCCAGTAGTAGAGCGCAAAGGACGCACCTGTTTGTTCGCCTTGCGTCCGGCGTTCACTTTCATGCGCAGCTCGAACAGCTTCCGCTGCGCTGGCGTCAACTCGCGCAGCTGCTCCCCATTGTCTTCCACCATTATTGCGCGCTCCTGATCTGTTTCTCCCAACTTTCTTCCTCAAAATGACCAATGATCGAACCATCTCCGCCACATCTATACGCCCACCTCTCCAAATGCATACGAAACTACTATACGTCCAACCACACACTTTGATTCTCAATCTCCATACGTAATCGATGCGACCATACTCTCTCCGCTCGAACTATAGAGCCAATACAAAACGCGTCAACATGCTGTTGTTGAGTAACCCATGTCTCGAATATTCGGTTTGAGAGGATTGCTGTGACCACGATTGGCCACCATATCGCTTCCGAGTTGATCGCAAGCAGCACCAAGAGCTCCAGCATTCGCACCAGATCTGCGGAGTTATATACACGCAGACAGACCATGGACGACGATTTCCTGGAAGAGCTGATCGGCGTGAACGCGTCTGCGGTCGTGGACGTGAAGGAAGAAGACCACGTCGTCGTGCAGGAAAGCTTCCTCGCTGTCGAGCGCGCTGTGCTCGAGACCAACACGGCGCGAGTCGCACAGACGCTCGAGGAATTGAGTGCCAATGACGCCACGGTCGTGAGCGCGATTCGAATGGCGAAGCTGATCTGTGAAGGCCAGTACGCCGACGTGGTCCGCACGCCACGTGGTCTGCAATTGCTGGACGCGATTGCGCGATTCACGGCGGTCGCGACGGGGGACAACGCAGATGTGCACTTGTGCACCACGGTGTCGCAAGCGTTAGAGCAGATCCTATTGAAGGAGACTGCCGAGGATCGTCTCGGCGCTGCGTATGAAGTGTTGTTTGTCGGCACGGCGTTCTTCAACATGTACGTGCAAGCCAACTACACGGGTCCAGCGTTCGATAAGGAGCACTTGAGCGACATCAACGCATTGATTGGCCGCATTTTCTACGGCGACAGCGAGTACGCGGAGAAAAAGCTGCACGTCGATGCCCTCGTCGCGCTGCAAGTGGATGGCGAGAGTCCGTTTTCGATTTGCGAATACCCGCAATTCCTGCTGCTCGGTCGCTCGCTGCTGCACTTTGTTGGCAATGCGAATCACAAGAACTGGTCGTTTGCCATCGGAGAGACTGTGCTTGCGAACGACGCGCAGGACGTGATTTCGTCCCCGAGCGTGCGAGATGAAGGGCTTCTCGCTCTTTTCAGTCAGCTGCACTCTGCTGCGTGGTGGAACGCTCGAGCTGCCGTGGCTCATGAGCGCCTGCTGCTCACGAAAGAGTGCTCCAACACGCTTTGGTTCGAAGCGCGACGCGGCTTTTTCAAAACGATGCGCAGTTCGTCTCCGCTGTTTGCATCCAAGACGTCGGAATACCTCCGTGCACGACTGCACGTAGAGTGGGGGCTCGCACAGAGTCACTTTGACAAGAACAAGCAGGGCAAGCGCAGCTTCGAGCAAGCGAAAGAAGTCAGTGGCGTCACGGTCCAACTGAGCGGTTCCATGGGCAAGCGCACGAAATTTCAGCAGAAAAGCACTGCACAGATGGTGCTCTTGGCTGCGTCCAAGTACCCGCCTACCGATGGCGCTCCGTCCGTGTACGCGACCGCGGTCGCGGCGGCCACGCATGTCGATTTCGGTGGCAAGCAGGAGGCGGAGGCGCTAGGAAGCGAAGAAGTCGGTGAAGACGGCTTGACGAAAGAAGAAAAAGAGATCCAGCGCATGGTGCAAGAGGGCGAAGCCACGTACCGCGACATCAACTTGGACCAGGTCGATCAAGACAACATCCTGTATGAGCACATTAAATTCGAAGACAAGACCTTGACGGAGCAGGGCAACTTGCAAACCATCGACCAAGTGATCCTGCTTGCGCTCTGTCTCGACGTGAAGAACAGCAACGCGAACGATGGGCTCACGCGCGAAGAGATGTTCCCGTACATCACGCGTGTGCTTGAAAACCCCAACAACTGGATGGTGTACTCGACGGGGTTGCTCGAACGCGCGTGGCTCGAATGCGAAACATCCAAGCGTCGGGAGCGTGCCATTCTTCAGATGCAAGCGCTCGTGGATCAGCACACGACCCGGTTGACCGTGCTGCAAAACAGCTTGCAGTCCATCGAAGACGCCGCACCCGCGAACGAGCGGATGCAGTTTGTGCATGCATTGGCGTTCCCGCCACGATACGCGCTGAAGCGCGACCTTGCCGAACGGTACCTCGCGATCGGTGTGATCCGCAGTGCGCTCGAGATCTTTGAAGAGCTGGAGATGTGGGACGATGTGGTCAAGTGCTACCAGATCTTGGACAAACCCACGCGCGCCGAGAAGCTTGTGCGCGAGCGACTGGACGTCGCGCCAACGCCGTACATGTGGTGCTGCCTGGGTGATGTCACCCAGGACATCAGTCATTACGAGACTTCGTGGGAGCTCTCGAAGCATCGCTTTGCCCGATCGAAGCGTTCGCTGGGACGTCATTTTTTCGAAAAGGGCGACTTTGAGACCGCGATTCGCCATTACTTGGAGAGTGTGGAAGTGAGCCCCATGAACATTGGTGCGTGGTTTGTGACTGGGTCCATGAGTATGCGTATCGAGAACTGGGACCTCGCGCTGCGAGCGTTTACGCGCGTGGTGCAATTGGAGCCCGAGCATGGCGAAGCCTGGGGGAACATTGGCTCGGTGCACATGAAGAACCACCGGTACTCGGAGGCGTTCTCGGTGTTCCAGGAAGCGTTGAAGCAGAAGCGACACATGTGGCAAATGTGGGAGAACTACGCGGTCTGCGCCATGGAGACCGACAAATACGGCGAAGCGATTTACGCGACGCATCAGTTGTTGGATCTGCGCAGCAAGCACAAGCGTCCGATTGACCACGAAGTGCTCGCGTGGCTCGTCGAAGCGATCGTGTACCCTGAAAAGTACCAGAAGCTCGTCGAAGACCTGCAGGTCGTCGATGAGGAAGCCTCGAACGCCAACCTGGACATCGCCGCTGACGACGACGACGACGACGACTTGGCCGATTTTGATGAAGCCGCGGTCGCTGCCGACGCGACCCCGTTGCGCTCCAACATGAACTTCAAGAAGCAGCTCGCGATGCTCTTTGGTCGCATCACGTCGATCACGACAAACAACGCGAAGATCTGGCAGATCTATGCGCACTTCAACGACGGACTGGGCCGCAAGGAGAAAGCGCTCGACTGCCGCTTGAAGCAATGCCGTGCGCTGCAGAGTGCCGGCTGGGAGCAAGACAAGACCATGGCGCAGGAGCTGTGCAAGGCGGCCGTGCGCTTATCGGAGGATTACATCGCGCAGGGCACGAAGAAAGCGCTGTACTCGTGTCGCTTGTACATCCGCGGCGTGCTCAAGAAAGCGCAAGTGGACTACGCGGAGCTCGAGGAAGTGCGAGCGCTCGCGGCGACGCTCGACCAGGTCAACGAGCTGGAAAAGCAGCTGTGAGCGAACCAATAAGGGGACGCTAGCTGTATCGTGGCTGGATGCATGCAGATACAAAATATACTATACTATGCAGCTGCGCTGTCTACATGGTCGCAAGGGCCGTGTGCATCGGTCGCTCTCGCATTGCAAAATGTCCGTTCCTGCAGATATTTTGAGCATCGTGCGTTGCTTGGGTGTTCTTTATTTTTCCTTTTATTTTTTTTGAAATGCAGACAGTCCCGCTATTGTTCGCGCGCATCTGGTGTCGACAGCTCATCCACTTTCGACCAATCGCAGCGCATGCTGTCGAATTATAGCCAATCACGTTCCGATTCTGTTGGCGCGGAAGGGATTTAGTTTTCAAAAACTCGCAGGTCTGCTTTTCTGACTGGGACGAACACCTGCGCACTGCTCAGTGTCCTAATCGACGAGACCTGCGAGACGCACGACGGATAGTATCATGGTCCAGCGTCGCAGCGGCTCGCGACTCAGCGTGTCCGCGTCCGCCTTGGCCGCCAATGCGGGTGCCGAGAAAGCCATCAAGCGCTTCAGCAAGCGCACGGCCGAAGCGCTCTTGAACGCATCGACTCAACTGGACCTCGACCACCAGGGAGAGCACGCGGATACCGACGACGACAGGGATGACACGAGTGTCGCTGCTGATGCAGATGCTGTGGATAATGCGGACGAAGGAGACGCAGTGCTGACGACCGACACGAAGCAGTTCTTGGACGCATTGCAGCGCGATCCGCTGCGGAAATGTATCATGCGTCCATTTGAATTACCGTTTTCCAAGTCTGAGATCAAGAATTTAGAGGTATGTCCTATGTATGTGTGTGTGTGTGTATCGTATGGACTTAGATGTGTTTGTATATGTGCATGTCGTGATGGATCCGAAACAGGCTCGCAAAGTGGAGCACCGTCCTCCTCACTATGGGAAGATCAACAAGTGCGTCTTTGTGTCCAAACCGGCGCCAAATGCAGAGCTCCCTGTGCACAAGTGCAACTGCTTTGCCGAAACAAAAGTGGTGTCCACGAAGCGAGAGACGCAGATCGCGAGTACGAAGCTGCTCAAGGAGAATGGCGGCAAGCGCCGGCTTCGAACCCCCATCAAGAGCGGCGGCGAGAAAGCAGACGAACACGAGAAACCAGTGGCGCTTCTCTGCGGAGAGAACTGCCACAACCGCATGCTCTTCATCAGTTGTTCCGACGACACGTGCTCGGCGCCCGACCCGAGTATGTGCAGCAACCGCGCGATCAAGCGCCGCGAAGTCAAGTACGTCACTGCATGATGGATTTTTGATAGAGATCGCTCGCTCCTCCTCGGTATCTCATTTCGTGCTCGCAATGGTCTGTGTGTCTCGACTGCAAAACGTAGATCGATGCGCGTCGACTATATCCCAGGTCCCGGGTTCGGTCTTTTCGCGAATGAACAGATTAAAGCGGGCGAGTTCGTGATCGAGTACGTTGGCGAAGTGATCGATGACCAAGAGTGTGAGCAACGCATGATCAAGTATCGAGATCGAGGAGAGGTAGGTGTTTATGTCGAGAGAGGTGGTGTGTGCATGGCGTCCTGCATGCAATGAGGAAGTGACATTCGTTTTGGCAACGTGGTAGACCCATTTCTACATGCTCGAACTCGACAAGGACACGCTCATCGATGCGCGGTACCGAAGCAACGAATCGCGGTTCATCAACCACAGCTGCGACCCAAACAGCATGACCCAAAAATGGTACGTGGCGCAGGGCACTTCCGTTTTGCACCCATTTGTGCGGATGTATATGCGAGGAAAGTCACTTGTCTCCTCTCATGTGTAGGAATGTGGACGGGATGCTTCGTATTGGCATCTTTGCGCGCCGCAACATTTCCCGCGATGAAGAAATCACCATCGACTACAATTTCTCGCACTTTGGGGAAGCCGTGGAGTGCAAATGTGGCTCCTCGGCGTGCACGGGGAAAATCGGTCGCAAGCGGTCGGAGATCAAGATCGTGAAGGGAGTCCCCGTGAACACGTTGTCGTCGTCCAAGACCAGCAAGCAGCAACAGGAAGTCCACGAGATCGTTCCTTTAGAGATCCAGCGACCGATTCAAGTGACATCGCTTGCACTGCTGAAAAGTGCCCAGGTACGAACCCGCACAAAGAAGTGGAACGATTCTTCACAATGCTGACGTGCACATTTGCTCTTTCTCTGCATTCCGTCGCAAATAGCTTGACACGGCATGGCTCAACCTGTATGGCTTTAAGAAGCGACGATTGTTCTTCAGTCACGCGAAGCAAGCGAAAAAAGGCAAGACCGGCGGTAGTGGAGAGGACGACAGCATGGACGCATTGTCCAAACCAGTTTCGGCAACGTCCTCTTCATCGAGTAGCCCCCTCTCGGAATGGTCTTCGGCTGCGGAAGACGATACGGCGTCCACAACTACAGCCACGTCGGAAACGCTTGCAGAGTCACTCAGGGATACCGCCAACAAGAAGACAGTGGTGAAAAGCGATTGGTATGAGCACGTGAAAGAAGGGAAGCATTTACCCGAGATGCGCGCGCTGCACAGCTATATCTGTGGCGGCAAATCCGATTGGTCCATGGACCTCAGTGACTTGGGTCAACGAGGAATGAGCAGAGGGGTGCGCGGTCTGAAGAAGACGACAAAGAACACTGCGCCAGCGAACCAAGTGGCGAGATTGAACGCGAAAAGATTGAGTTTGCTGGAAGCACGCACGCGTCTCTTTGCAGGTACGGATTTCGATATACGCAGATTGCAATTTGTTTCTCCCAGATTTGTGTGGTCCATTTGCTCATCTTGCGTGCGACAGATTTGATCGCATTCGCCAATGGCACTTCGAAATGGAACTCGAAAATCCCGTCGTCTTCGTCCGCAATCAACCCGGACCGAATCTTTCGTTTCATCGAGCAAACGAAGAACGGAAAGCGCGTCCACAACAACGACCTCGTAAGTGCTGTGTCCATTCTCTCGATGGAGGATCGCTCCATGTTGCTGGCAATGTGTTCCTGATCCTTGTTTTGTTGTTCTTCACCTGACCCCCGTCCGTAGAATGACCTTAGTGACGACACATGCAACCGCTGCGGTCTCAGTGGCGAGTTGATTTGCTGTGACGGATGTCCTGCTGCTTTCCACTTGTGGTACGACGGTGCATTGTTTGCGACACAGTGATAACGGGGTGCGCCATGCGTTCTAACCACATCTCGATCTCTGTCTGTTGGTCGTAGCTGTACAAATCTGGTGATGATCCCTCCAGCGAATGTCGATTGGTTTTGCTCCAACTGCACAAACCCAAAGCATGCCAAGCTTATCGACGATGGCGATGAGAACGCTGCGCGACGCCAGTTGCGCACCCATGCTGCGCCGCTTGTCCCAAGTCTGAAGCGCTTCAACTCGAACTCGCAGCAGCATAAAGACCTCGTGAAGAAGAAATACAAGAAGCGCGCCAAACCAGTGGATCGCTCGTACCGCATGCTCGAGCAGATGCCGCTCCCCGCCATCGCAGACAGCGAGGAAGAGTAAACTGGAGCCACGCACGAAAGCCACCACTCGATGCTACAAATAGTCGGACAAAAGGATGTGGCTCACATGTATAAAAGTACGGGATCCTGCTGATTGTAAAAACAAGTCTATCGGGGACGCGCTGTGCTTGCGGGTTGCTTCGTCAGCTCACTTTCTTGTCCGAGTAGGTGTTTTTCTCTGGCTTATTGCTCATACAACTTCGCGGGGACCGGACCTTCCACTTTATCCTTTAAAAACTTCTCACTATCTTCCTTCGCTCGCTACCAAACCAATGCACACGATACACAGACAAACATCATTCGTTAGCGATGCATACAGAAGCCGCCGACTGATGACAGAAATTACACACACAAAAACAAGAATTGTGCAGCAGATTCATATTGTCTTGCCTTCAATGCCGTGACGAGTGCTGCATACGGACCGGAGGACTTGAGCTCGGGCATGGCCACACCGCCATCCATCTTCCCAGAGTACGAGTGGTTCTGGCGCTCGTCTTCGCTGGGTGCGACGTACTCGTTGGACGCTTCGGACGCGCTCGGGAAACTCTCGAACGCGTGCACTTGCTCGCCGCGGAAGCGGTACGTCGCCTTCATGCCACTCATCCTGTCTGTTTCGTCTTTGTGGAGGATTCTGAAGAGCTGCGCTGTCGAGATGCGAGCACATTTGACCCTAATTGCACATTGTAAGTTACGCGTGTCTGCGATTCTTTTCACTTCCCACGATAAATTACGCATACTGAATCCACCTCGCGAAAACAGTAAAAAAAAACACACAAAAACCTTCCAGCACAAGCGCTCAGAATGTACACGATGAGCACCATGCCGGTGATGGCGACGATGGTCGGACCGCCGCCATCGGGGCTGCACGTCGTGAAGGAGCTGCGGATGCTGAAGCTTCTCGACCGGCGGTCGGGGATCTGCCTCTTCACGGAGCAATGGAAGTGGCACCCGCACGCCCACGCAGAGGGAGTCGACGCACTCGTGCAGTCGTTCACCCAGTTTGCGCGCGAGATTGACGGAGGAGGTACAGTGCTGCACAGCGCAGAAGCATTAGGGAGCGCTCGACTATCGACACGCGCACAACGGGTTCATGTTGCGTGCGTCCTGTGTGGTTTACTGTAGAGGTGATGCAGGTGCATTTCAACCCAACGATGGGCACAAACGACCCGAAGCTCGCAGATGATCGACGACCCAGCAGCGGTCCCATGCAGTTCACGGTACAGACGAGTCTTGCGCGCATATGTGTGTGTGTGTGTGTGTGTGCACGTATTTTCATTATTGCCGTGATAAAAACAAAACGCTGTAGAACACAGTCGGAGCGATTACCATGATCTCGACCCAGACCGAGATGGTGCAAGCAGTGCTTTTCCATGACCGCACAGCGTCCGAGCCAATCGCTGCAGCGTTCAAAGTGTTTCTGCAGAAACTGGCGGCGCGCTTTGACCAACTGTTTCGCGATGAATTGGTGAATTTGCGGCCACAATTGGAGCCGAATGCAACGCTCACTGCGGAGCAGGTATGTGGTGTTAGTTGTGTCAATGCACTCCTCCTTTCTGATTGCGTTATTCATGCTGTCGTTGGTTTCCCTTTTCGCACTGCAGCACACAGCCATTTTGGGCGAATTCGTGAGCTTCAAGACAGAACTCGACGGCCAGCTTCTCCCTGCGCTGGAAGGCAGTCTCCCGAAGCAATGAGACCGCACGCTCCGATACTCCCTTTGCTTTGTATGAAGTTGTTTTTATTAGTTTTGTTGCAAGCAGCGTCACGGAGATCCAAATCCAAAGTCTGGAGGAGGACAGCACCGCTCCATACAAGCAAAAGCTTGTGCACCGTAAGCGCTCAGTGCTCCAGCTTTCGTTCACAATTCGCTCATTACATATGATGGTTGAAGGTTCCTTTCTTCTTCGTTGTCGAGCAAAGTTGCGATATCTCGCAAACACTGTGGCGCAGGAGACGAAAAAGCTGCTAGTGCAATGGTTTCGCTTGCTCTTTGTTGTGTCGATCTCGCGTTCCGTTTTAGTCCAAGACGCTCTTCTTCCGTGGGTCCTTTTGCGCGATGGGCTTATCGCCAGTTGTGAAACCCCACACCTCCACGTGAACACACGAGAACTCCTGGGAGCTCACTAGCGGACGTGAGCTAAACGTTTCGCATGCCCCCGTTGTACCTGCCGCCAAATCGCTATCCTGTGGATGATGCACAGCGAGCGCACGCAGTGGTTAGTGTCAAATGCACACGAGCAGTCGTTCGTTTGCAAGGGAAGAGCAACTTACGAGATACAATCCAAAGCTTCCACCACCGCCCATGACAAGGGATTCTTCGGAGCACAGCATGAAATAACTGTTTCGTCGACTCCACGGGTACTTCATGAACCCGACGTTGCTTCCGTTCGCATTGCTGCCGCCTTTGTGGCAAAAGGAAAACAGGAACGTTTCGCCATTGCCATAGTACTGGGTGGCGCGGTGCCATTCGTCCGAGCCAAAGCCACCAAACACGTTGCCCTGGTCATCCTTGACCACGAGGAGCGTCGGACTTTGACCCTTTGTCAGCATCAGTAACGTGTGCAGCGAGGAACCGTGGGCTTCGGTGCTGTAGAGAAGACACCAGCGGCATAACTGGCACGTGATTGGCACGGCGTTATCCAGGTACGCGACTTGGTCGAGCGTCAGAATGCTGGAGTTGCTCATTAGTTTGGTCGCATACTCCTCTGGTCGGAATGTAAACGACGGCTTCTTGCTTATCCGAGGCGGAGATGGCGGTGCGACCAATGGCAGCGTGCTCGATGCTTCGTCTTCCGTCGAGCCTCCTCCTTCATCGTCATCGTCGCCTCCCGGTGGGTCTGCGAGAACCTTCCACATCTCCTCCCATTCAGTGCGAACGTCTTCCACCGAGCTTGGCGATTTATTCAGGATGTCGTCCACTTTCGCCTCCGTGTCACAGAACACTCGCGTGAACGAGACTTCTTCTGGGTTCAATGCGCTCCACAATTGATCAAAGATTCGGAACATAAGGTTGAACAGCTTGTAGAAATACGCTTCTTCGTCAAAGAGTTCCCAGAAAGGCTCGACCGACAGTGCGACAATATTGATGCTGGGATGTTCCGGAGATGGGCTATAGTGAACAAAGCACAGAATCGGAAAGGAAGCAAAACGACCGATTACACACTCGACATTGTCATCTCTGACTAGCACAATGCAAAAGCAGACTTACACAAGCTTCAAGAGGTTGATCAGCGACTCACAAATAGCGGACGAGACCAGTCCCGCGTCATAGGTCGGCGCCGCTGACGGCAGCGCTCGGTTGTACAGCAGCTGAAGCACGTCCGCGTCATTTTTCAGCATGTACGCGACCGATCGGAGCAGTAGCACGCCTCCTTTTTCAAAGTTACCGAGCAGTGTTGGCCGATTGAAGCCGTGTTTCTCCCAGTTTTCCACGACCGCGCGCTCAAAAGTCGCATTGAGAGATCCGGCGAGACCATTCTCTGCACCATGCTGCATCTGTTGGAATGGATTCGAGGTCGTGACTGTCTGCCGCCGTGCGCCGACGCCGATGTGTGTATTTGTGCCACTAGCGGTTCTGTAGTTCGGAGTGATGTGAGTGCTCGTTCCACTCGCAGTCCTGGAGTTCGATACTCCAAGCGGAGATTGGGATTGCTCGAGGGACTCTGCTGCTGCTGCTGCTGGTTCAGAACCTAAAATGTGTGGCATCGAAACTCGGTGTCGAAACGGTGACGTGAGTTTTGGTACCGATGACGTCGGTCGGTCTGGATTGTTGGGGGATTGAGGAGGTGATGGATCGGTTTTCGCACTCTCTGTGAACGCTTTTGTGATTTCTTCCATGTATTGCTTGTCCGATAAAAAGTTGACCTGCGGCTTCATTTTGAACAGCTGGTGAATAGATAAAAGCGCTCCTTTCTTTGCCTCGAGCCGCATCAGCGCATCCGACACTTGGACGCGAACGTCCTGGAAGATCACATCGTAGTGTTTGATCATGCGCTCCACGACCTGCGCACCCACAGCAGCATACCTCACGTCCTGGTACTGCGAGTGGCTGCTCCGTCGTTGACCCAAAGGTCCCTTGGATGGTTCTTTCTTAAACGCGATCACGGGTGCTAGCGTCGTCGACGCCGTCGCAATATCGATCCCGTTGTGGTGAGCATGCTCCGGCGAAAGCAAAAAATGCATCAGCCCGATGACCTTCTCAAGCACAAACTTGCAATACACAGGCAAATCTTGCACCAAGCATGTAATATTGCGAATGCTCGCTTCTTCATCGCGCAGATGTCCAGACGCAATGAACGCTTCGTATTTCTCCGACGTCAGCAACGGCTCGGGAAGATTCTTGAAGAAATCCATCAGTAAGGCGCCGGCACCCCGTGAGTCCAAGTCCGGCGGTAACGCGCCATCGGTTTCGACAATCTCACGCAGCTGGTTGATGTGCACATTGAGCACCGTTGTGCGAAACAATCGAGGCGAATCTGGATTCTCCATGAGGAAATCGATACAGTCCTGGACAATGTTGGGGATCGCGAGCACCGGATCAATCAGTGCGAATCGGCTATGGTACGGGTTCTTTGCGAGATACGAGATCCCCACGCCGAACACATACTGCCACGGCTTGATGCCCTTGTGTCGGTGCGGGAAATACATCGCCGAGACTTCCACAAACTCTTCATCGCCCGCAGCAGAGTCAACCGCATTAGCTAGCTTGTCAGCAGACACCGTCACTGCTTCGGTTGCTGAGAGTGATTCACTTGCTGCCTCTGCGGTGGCCGCATGCACTGCCGCACCATCTTCCCCTGCATCATCAGCTCCGACAATTGGGACGCTGGGGATGTCTTTTGGCTCTGCGATCTGAAACGGATCATCGTCGACTCGAATCGCGAAATGCACGTTGCGAGCGTCCATCACCATCTGTAGAAACAACCCCATACCTTCGCAGCACCGCATCAGTGCCCACTCTTCGTAACTGGACCGAATCACTTGGTCACATTGGACGGAAAAAATGAGCTAGCACAGGGGTACCAAAAGAGTGTTTCTTGTTAGCAGCGACATGCATGCGATGCAAAGTATGCGTCGCACAACGTACCAACAGCGTCGATTCGAGCGCATGCTTGTTCAGCGCAATCTTGAGCCAGCAACGCGCTTTCCCCGCGTCGCTCTAGTGCAAATGCAAATACGCATCCATCCTATTAGAATGCGCTCAGCCCATTCGGTGACTCACCACAGCAGCTACAAACCGCCATACCTCTGACAACAAAGCAGCCGTCTGGATCGATTGCACTAAATCCGGTTCGTCAATCACCAGAGAGCTGGAGTACAGCACGTTCCATAGCGAAATATCCTGATCGCTTTGTGGCTTTAGTCCAAGTTTTAAGCAGTTTTCCAACGCCGCACCTGAGAATAGCAAATACGGGTCCATACACATACAGCGGCAAAAAAATGAATCAACGCCATCGCTATCAGTACGACACGCATTGTGGGAGGAGCGCACCGTATTCGTGGACGCATGGATCGTCCTGGGTCAAGACCACCACTGTCTTCGCATCCTCGCTCCCCCGCTTGGAAGAATCAGCTGCTGTTGCATCCGAATCTGCACTCTTCTCTCCACCACCCGTCTCTTCGCGCTCTTCTTGCGCCGTGTCGTCGGTGAGAAGCCGCTCGTGCGCGGTCTGCACCACATCCAGCGTCGTTTTCTTCATGCGCGTCTATCGAAACACACACACAGCTCATTGTTACCCCGCTTCCTCTCCACACTCCATCAAAGCAGTCGCTCTCTCTCTCTGCAGTGTACTACTCACCAGCGCATCGAATCGGAGCCGGAGCGAGTCATCTTCTTTGTCTTCGAGCTCCAATTTCGCCGATAACCAATGCGTGAGCTTGCCCAACATCGTTCGACAACTACGAAGAGGAAACAACAATGGAAAGACACTCGATCGGTCGCTAGTTTCGCTGCTTCAATAGCACGAGCGTGTCGACTAAGCGGCGGATCTCCCTCCTCTTCGTCCTTCCGCACGCACGGACGCACAAATGCTTCTCGCGCAGACGCTTCTTCCTCCCGCTGCTGCACTTCAACTGTGTATTTCTTGCTGCTTTCTATATCGAGATCGCATTTCTACTCGCTTCAAGAGACGTTACCATAGGAAAGCAAATGCGTATTTTACGCTTCTGAAGGGTAAGTTACGCTCCGTAAGATAAAAGCGTGTTTTTGGTTCTGGCGTTATTTTGGGCAGAGACGGTGTGCATTTTGGGTTCTCACCCTTCCCTCTTCACCCACACACACAAATAATTGCGCGCCAAAATAGCTTTTCAGAGCGAATCCTGGACTTCACATTCGTGAATGATGACGACGCGGATGCCGCAGTCCCCAGAGTGCTCTCGCCGCCTTTTCGGTGGTTCACTCGACCACAACAGCGATGCGACACCACCTCTGAGTAGCAGCAGCAGCAGCAGCAGCAGCAGCAGTAGTAGCAATAACAGCGGAAGCATTCTCGGTTCCAGCAGCAGCAGCAGTCGCAACCGATCAGGGAAGCAGCAGCGCTCGAATGGATCGCCTGGAGCAGCGACGACAAGGAAAGCAGCAGCGCAAAGGAATAGCAGCAGACCGTCTTCGCCTCGACTGACAAAAGCGCTCTTCCAGGACTCCATGAGCAGCGATAGCAGCGGAGACGACGAGGAAGAAGAAAACCGGAGCGACGATGACGAGCGCGTACGCAGCAGTCGTGGCCGTCGAGACAGTATCAGCAGCAACACGAGCAGCAGCAGCAATAAAGAAAACCACCGAACGTATCGATACCAAACACGGCGCTCGAAACGGCTGAGCATGTATGCAAAGGATGCGGCGACCCATCATCACACACAGAAGGTCACACACCGAAGACCACGCTCGCCAGCGACCCGAAAGCAGCAGCCCAGAGATACCCTGGGTGGATCTCCATTACCAAATACGCCCGCAAAAGCAAAGCGAACGTCTGCGGCGAGGGCTATTTCTACTGTTTCGCCTGATCCAGATGCGTCTCCCAGCTCGCACTCGCCGACATTGCCGTCGGTGTCACCATACCAGTTGCGCCAAGGTCCTGGCTTCCCGATCATTTCTCCATTCGTGAAGGGCAACGAGCAGGACGCCGCCACCCAGGCTCCTAAAAGTGCATGCAGTACGACCTCATCTGCGGCATTCTCACCGTTGAATAGTCCAATGACAATCAAGCTGAGCAAGAACATGACGTCAAGGCTGTCGATGAAAAGTCCGATCCAGCTGAACCCAGTGACTCCGCAGAGGACTGTCAACGGAACACCATGTACGTTGTCTCGCTTGCTGCCTAATGCTCACCGTCGGTATGTGTGGGTAGATTGCACTGGAGGAGGACTTGCTCTGATAGATGCTGCTTGCTTCTATGTTTGATGGTGATAGCGCGTCAACTCATCCTGGGACGCAATGAAGTCCTACTGACGCTCGCGATTACGGATTGCCAGGTACGGTCGAGCCCGCGTTCACAACAACCACAATTGAACCTAGGTTGCCATGACTCACAAACTCTTGGTGTGTATTTGTCAAAACTGACAGATCGATGTAGGATCTCCTTTTGAAGACCTGGAGACGGTGAGCTGGCTTGGTTCAGGGGTTTCTGCTGAAGTGTACAAGGTGAGCGCGGTTGACTTGGTGCTTTTTGGAAACAACAACGTAGTGCTGATGCTTTGGTGGCATTCAGGTTCGCTCTTCGAGGAGCGGGGAGCTCTTCGCAGTGAAGAAATCGAAAAACGAACTTCGAAGTGAGCGCGAACGGTACGGGGAGCCAGTTTTCGCCGACTGCGCTCGCAGCGCGCTTGAGATCCTGCGTTCGCAGCACATTACTAATCTGAACTCTTGGGGTCTTGCGCACACACAGATCCATTTTGCTGCAAGAGATCCGGATTTTGCAGACACTGTCGTCCTCGATCGCGCACTTTGACCATGTCGTGCGCTATTGCCAGGCGTGGCAAGAAAAAGGTAAGCGAGACGACCAGGTGTTCGTTCCTGTGCGCACTTCCTCATGTCGACGTGCTGTACTTTGGTCTAGGCTATCTCTATTTGCAAATGGAGTTGTGCGTCGGTGGTACGCTGAAAAGTTTCCTCACGGCGCGGGAGATCGAACGACGCAGCAGCATTCCTGAAGCGTACATTTGGAGCATCCTCAGCGACGTTGTCAAGGGTCTCGACGTCCTCCACAGTCACGGCATTGTGCATCTGGATCTGAAACCAGACAACATTTTTATAACCGAGCAGGGGCGGTTAAAGGTGGGCGATTTCGGGATGGCCACCGAAGTGACCGATTCGTCCAGCAGGATGGCAGACCTCGAAGGAGACGGGGTGTACATGGCAAAAGAGCTGCTCTCCAGTCGAGAGCGACTCCCGTCGGCGGACATCTTTTGCCTGGGGATCACCCTCCTCGAGATTGCCTCCGGGATCACATTGCCAGCGTCAGGGGAGCAGTGGCACGAGCTGCGCAATGGCCGCCTCCCTCCACTTGCTTCCGAGCATTCGTCAGACTTGGCTGCGCTTATCGCTCAGATGATGCACCCAGATCCAGCAAGACGTCCCACAGCGGCGTCGATTCTCGAGCATCCGCGCGTTCGATCCGCGGAAGCACCGTCGGGTATGCTTTTAAAGGTAACGTCGCGCAACGCCTCACGGTTGTATACATCTGGTCGAGCGAGCAAACTAACCGCTCTTTCTGTGCCTATGCGTCATGTGGATCCACTCTGCACAAACCAGCATATTGAGAACCAAAAGCGAGACAAATCCCGTGACTTGGCCAAGATGAATCGGTCAGCGAGTTTTGTGAAGACGCCGCGGAAGAAGAGACTCTCGTTGTCCTGACCGAGTAAGCAAGCCACAAGGACGCTCGACAAGAGATACGTAAGAAGAGAGAAGCAACCACGCACCGACGAACACTATCGCATGCAGGGCAAACGTATAATGCATCCTCCTGTACCCATGTCGGCTATTTTTGTTGATGTTCAAAACGGTTGAGGTTGCTGTACTATATTAGGTTAACGTCATCTCGAAATCTCCAAATTACAATGTTAGCCCGTCCATCTCAGCGGTTCATTGAACCGTAGAGTCGAGACCGGTTCACTTCCTCCTCTTCATCATCGTCAGCTTCTCTATTATAGAAAGCGTCTGTATTTGTGTGTGGAAAATCGGGAAAACCATTGGCTGGCTGGTGAGTGGTCGTGAAGAGGGAAACGCGGACAGCGCCGCCACCATGCAATCCGGTTCAGTATCTCTTTCTTGCCTGATAACAAAAGTACGTGACGCTTTCTTTTGTTGTTGTATTGTCTGGGAGCAATGCATGCTGCACCACGCCGTTCGGTCCCATGTGCATGCGCGCACGCTGTGGAGGAATAGGATGGTGTGTGTGTGTGTGATGCAGAGACCGAGCCGAAAACGAGCTCTTCGGGTGTGCGGAATCACTAACGCGTGCTTGTTTGTGGATGTGCAGTGAAGTTCAACTCGACTGTTTCCTCCTCCCGCCGAAAGAGCCGCAAGGCTCACTTCGGAGCCCACTCGACCCAGCGTCGCGTGTTGATGAGCGCGCCTTTGTCGAAGGATTTGCAGACCAAGTACAATGTAAGTTAGTGGTTTGCCGCTGTGCAAATACACTTATACTTTCAGCGTGTAAGTCCATGTCAGTGGAGCCGAGTTGTGCACTCGCTGCAGACGGCTCCGTCCCCAAACTGGCACTTCATGGCATCGTGTGATATGTAAGTGCCGATCCGACCTGTGGACATTTTCGTTCCGCCTTTGTCCCTTTCTGCGGACGAAGGAGGGAATGGAGAGAACCTGTCCATATTGAGATCGAAGCAGCTCGCTTCGTCGAGTCCGTGCGACACACACACATATGGATCGCTCCCCGTACTCATCGGACTGCTCTGTCTTGTGCTTGGTGTAGGTCCGCTCCATCCCGATCCGCAAGGACGACGAAGTGACCGTTGTGCGTGGCACGTACAAGAACCGTGAAGGTCGCGTCACCGCTGTGTACCGTAAGAAGTTCGTGATCCACGTCGCGGGCGTCGTGAAGGAGAAGGCGAACGGCCAAGCCGTGCCAATCGGCATTGACGCGTCGAAGGTCGTGATCTCGAAGCTCAAGCTCGACAAGGACCGCAAGAAGATCTTGGAGCGCAAGAACCGTGCCACCGGCGACGACGCCAAGGGCAAGTTCACCGAAGCCGATGTCGCCCAAGCCAACGTCGACTAAGTTCATCATTCCGTATCACACCAGCATCTTTAAAATCATTTTTACAAGAGACCGAGAAAGAGGGAACACACACGCAGGCGCTCAGGGTCGAGCTTTTAGGTTACTGTTCGATTCTGCATCCCATTTGATGTAGCAGGCTTTGTTAAACAGCAATGTGAATGAGAACATGGGAAGCTTGTCCTTTGCACCTGCACTACTTGTCTTTTTGGTTTGCGTTGCGTCGATTCTAGTGGGGAGCGCGTCGCCTGTGCGGTCGTCACGCCGAGAGCTTCTGCATCTCCTGCTGGATCATGTTCTTCAACGACACGGCCGGCTGATCCGAGACCAGCTCGACGAGCAAATTGATGAAATCGGTCTCCCGCTCCGAGTATTCCCGCAGCGAAAGCTCCTGCATCTCTAGCCGCCGCAGCAATTTGTTGACCAATGGTACGAGTTGCGGCAACGAGCGCTTGACCGTCGCGAACACTTTGTCTTCGCACTCTTTCGCCGCAGCATCGCGTCGCCACGATTCGTAGCCGTTGGCGGCACGGGTACCACCAGCACCGGAGGATGGTGGCACTGGATTGTTTTTCAAGCGACTCATGCGATCCCCATGTTTCTTGACAAACTGATCGAGGATGTCCGCTTTCCGTTGCTCCTAGAGTCACAAAATCATACCCATATCTCCCGTGAGCATCAAGATACCCACTGTCCACACAAAGAGCTCAGGAAGAGAAAAGAAACGCACATTCGCCAAGGACGCGAGGTACATCTTGGTCGCGAGCAGCTCTTCGGTGGCGGCTGCTTTTTCGACCAAGAGCTTTTCGTTTTCCTGATGCAACAGGTCCGCTTCTTCTTGGGCTTGATTCATCTCGGCGTTGAGGCGAAGTTTGCCCAGTTTTGTGGCCACGAGCGCTTCTTCTTTGTTGGTCAACTCGCTGCAAATGAGTGCAAACACGTCAGTGCGATTCGGTGGACAAACTACCACAGCATAAACGCCAGCATGGTGTTTCTGCTCTTACCGTGACAGTTGATCCACGCGTCTTGTCGAGTCGCCGACCAACTTGCTGTGCACGAGAAATTGCCTGGAACACACAACCAAATGAGCGAGTCTGCATTTCCAAAAACGTGCACCATCACAGGCACGTTGTCGTCCAGCAGTCGATCTCAAGACGCACCGCTCTTTCTTTCGATACTCGAGCACTTGCTTCTCCAAATGCTGCTTCTCGTCCACAACGGTTTGATACCGTTTCTTCAAGTCATGCACCGACCCAGGTCCACTGCACCTGCCGTTTTCCGTCATCTACAACGACAACGACAAAAGCGCGTTTGGCCACATGTGTTCGTTACTCAAAACCCCCATTGCCAAAAGAAAACGCACATCATAACCTCTTCCTTACCTTCAGTTCTAGGACCACATTCCGATCCCGCAGCTGCTGCACTTCCTTGAGGAGCGACTGGAGCTCCTGCTCGTATTGATCGAACACTTTTGGCAGCGCGGACTGTTTCTCGAGCGAACGCACTTTGCTTCGCAGCGCCACGTTGGCCAGTTTCATGTTTTCGATTTGCACCTCAAAGACGGCTCGCATCTCTTCGAGGTCGTGCACGGCTTCCGCGGCTTTCGCGTCTGCGACTTCGCGCAACTGCTGCTGCTCTTGGACGATCGTCAGCAACGTGTCGTAGTTCTTACGAAGCAGCGAAGCATCCGTCGCCTGGATTTTGCGAGCCGTGACCGCATCCAAGCCCTCTACGTTCGGAGGTGCCGTCACCCGCGGAGGAACGTTCGCCTTCTCCAGCGTGTCGTAGTATAGCTGACTATGGGGAGGCATGGGTGAAGAAGCAGCGCGCCGGGAAGTAGTAGTTGGAGGCGAAGCAAGTGGCTGCACGGAAGACTCGGGTTTCGATGCGGTCGATGGTGGTGCGGCAGTGGGTTGACCAGGAGAGGGGGACGAATACGCTGTGGAAGCTGCGGGAGGTCGATGCTCTTCGCTTGTTGCATCGCAGCGAGTCGTCAAAGCAGCAGCAATGTGTGGAGAGTGAAGCAGTTCCCCACTGCTACTACTAGTAGCATGCATCCCTTCGTCAGAGAGAGGTAGAGGTTCGGCGCTTCCTGGACGTAGAGTGGTCGCTTGTTCATCTGAGGTCACCGAGCCGCGAAGTCGCTCAAGTAAATCCACACTGGTCTGCGCGAATGTGGCCGTTGTTGTCGACGTGCTCTCGATTCGCTTCACACCAGCGTGTAATTCTACTACAGCAGCTCCTACTAACGTCGACGGAGAGAAGGCATCGCCAGTGATGATGCCATTTGTGCACACGGACGTTGTCGGATCTTCGTCCACTCTTTCGTTCTGCTGGAACAATGGTAGTGGTGATGATGGCGACACTACACCAGCATCCGGTTGAAGCGGAACAATCGTATCGATCTTGCCGCCGAGGATGTCGCGCTTTCGCTGAGAAAACGACTCCAACCAATGGAGGGTCTCGGACTCCATCGGGACGTCACTGAACGAGACTTTCCGTCCGTTGCTCTGTGGATCGCTCGGATATTTGGTGGTGTCCTTCGACATGTCTCCCAACAACGACGAGGAGGAGGAGGATGCCAGAGGAGATGACAGCGAGGAGGAAGACAGTATCGCCGACAGATTTGGTGCTGCCTCAAAGGGTGAAGTGGAGGAGAACGACGACGAGAACGACGTGAGTGATCGAAGCGAGGTTGAGGTTGAGGACGCCAGTCGACTCAGCAGTGACTCCCCGACAGCTACAGCTGCCAGCGCTTTTTTCGCCGCATCTCGCGTCGCCTCGTTCTGCTTGGACTCTTGATCGTGTTTTGCCTGTTGAAGGAGCTCATCGGGCGGGCTTTGGAAGCCGAGCTGCACGAAGTCGACTCCACAAAGACGCTTGCACGCACAGGTAAACCCTTTCACATTGGCCACCGCGTTCAGAAGCTGTACGCTCTCGCGAAGACTGGTGCGCGAGTCGATCACATTCGCATACAGAAACGTTTTTGCGTTCGCGGAGAGCAACGGCAGCATGAAGTTCGACAGCACCATCGTTCTCGACTTGTAGCATGGGGTCGACGCGCCACTCCCACGTCTCGTCTGGGTTGGCGACGCTGTGGAAGACCGCGGCGAGGACGGTGGCTGCCGAATCTCGTGCAAGATTTCGAGAAGCTCCTGTTTCTCTTGCATCGAGCTCTGGTCCTTGAAGTCTTTTAAATCAATCAGGTCGACAAAGTGCATCGTGCTCACTTGGCCGTCGTAGAAAAACGCCAACCGCAGGAAAAAATGCGCATGCTCGGCGTTGTGCTTCATCACGATGCGATTCGTTTTCGCGATCTGGATGATCTTGCACGCACTCGAGAATGTTTTCGCTTCCAGCGATACAAACGACAGCGGCGCTGATGCGCCAGAAGAAGAAGAAGACTCGGCGCCTGCTTTCCGTGAGGACGAAGGAGATACTGCTGGCTTCAGCAGGTCAACGACATGGTTGTTGACGATGATCCAGCTACTGATCCCAAGGCGCCAGCCCGAACTTGACAGTGACGTTTGCCGGGAACGAATCGCAGCTGAAAGGCTCATGTGGGGGACGAAAAACTCGTACAAAAGCCCGCCAAGCTGCCCAAATAGCTCCAATACGTCTTTCTCATTGCATGGCTGCATGCCATTTGCTACCATGACGGAGGACAGCTGACTTGGGATATTGCCGGCGCTTTTCCCGAAGAGCAAGCGGAACTTCTGCGTTGGATGCACCCCCCACGCCACGATGTTCGTATTCCATCCATCGCAGGCATGGCGGAATGCGGGCTGCGTGATCTCGCGATAGAAATCGCTTGCGTGGGACGAAGAAGACGATGCGAAGAGCGTGTGGAAATCCCATTCGGCAGTTGGAACTGGGTTTGCGCTGGAACTGTTGCTCGCGTTGCCTGCTGTCGACGTCCCAAGCCCTGAGCTTGACGACGATGCGGTGGTTGCCGTCGACGGGTCTCCAAGTGGCTTGTTCACAACGCGCACGCAATGTCGCTCCGGGACAACTTCGAACACTGGGGTTGCGCGGTTCGCAGCCGTGATGAAGCAGGATACATGCACTGGACTTGGAACAACGGCAGCTGCTGGATGTGCACTCTTTGCTTGAGGACTTGCTGTGCTGAAAATGCCGGCATTGAGAGTGAAATGTCCAGGCTCGTTCATTTTCCAAAAGCGCCGCGTCTGTTCATGAGCAAGCACGCAATGCGAACCGAGTCGGACCAAGAAACACCTTGATCGGATGCCATGTCGATGGGTTTCGGTAAAATTAACTTAGCCAATATATATTTATATACCATAAAACGCTCTACTCATCCTACACCGACTTGGTTGCTTCGTTGTGGCGGAATGGCACGCTGCTGTGCGGGACCAAATGCTGCTGAAGGAGGAGCGCTCGAACCACCTCTCATTGCTTCCTCTTACTAAATACCATTACAAGAGATTTCATCTCACTAGAGTACATACTATTGTCGCTTCTTCTCTCTTCGTCTCCGCTTTCCCGCGATAAATGGATGCTGCTGCTCCTTTAGTCTTGCATTTCGCAAGTCGCTAATAATTCGATCGGATCGTCGAATACCGCGCCGCACGTGCTGGAGCGATGAAGCGCCGATCCATCGAGGTCCATGCCTTCGAACCCGAAATCCGTTGATGCAATCACACCGTCCGCATCTTCCGCCATGTTGCAATCCTCAGCCGAGTCTGGTTCATTCACGTCGCAGATCCCGTCCGTCTTCTCTGCGGCTCTTTCCACGAGATCATCAAAAAGACCATTTTTCCACGACGAATGCTTGTGCTCCAGAAAATTGAGCACTCGGTACGCCTTCCAAAAGTGAGCATTGTCCAGCTTCCGGATCAGTGCTCCATTCACCGACGCGCGATATACTTTCTGGATACGTTGGACATCGACTTCGACGTCCCGCAAGTCGACACCATTCGCAACCAAAAATTGCAGCAGCACCAGCAACTCATGCTCCGACGGACGATAATGACCGGAGTGAGGATAAATAGTCTTAATGATTCCATCGACGATCACCATCATGCCTGCAGTCTGCACGCACTCTCCGCCAACGAAGCTCGTATGGTGGATGCGCGGGATTTTCTTCGTCTCTTTTTGACCGCCATACAATACGCCGTCACGAAGCACAAAGATCCAGCCGTCCTCTCCCGTTTCCACGATCTCTTGAGACGAATCGTGAACAATGATCCCATCTCGCACTGACAGCGCAAACTTCTGTCTCTCGGCCACGGTGTCGCAATACAGAACGGTTTCTCGCTCCAGCTTCGTTCGAGGAATGCCTTCAACCTCAACGGACTCGTCGTCCAACCACTCCCAAAAACTTGGCTTCGCTGCTTGTCTCTTCCACTCTTTGTAGTACGCTCGCAAGTTCGCACCATATCTGCAGAAACAAAACATCCACGATCAGTCTGTGATGCAATAACAGACGCAACCCAACACAATGACCACTCACCGATGCTTGCGATCGCAGACCTCGAGCCAGCTTTTCTTGTCGACGACCGAGATGTTGCCTGCGCTGTATCCCTTCACCAGCTTCGGAGAGTATTTCTTCGCTAACTTGACGATCTCGTGCATATTCTGATACGTTGTTCTTCGTTGAGATCGCATCGTCTCCGCTGTCATTTCACTGTCGTCGCCGTTAACCTTGGACAGACGCAAACTTGAATTATCCGATCCCACAAAGCACTCCAACTTCGCACAATCGAGAATCGCTCTTCGTCGCCACTTTATCGCGCAGTCGTTCGGTAGTTCGAGCAAACTACGTACTAAACCGTGTGTCCACTGCTGAGTTTGCTTGCTTTGCTGAGGCTCTTCGCGGTCAAATGCTCGACGTCCACTGCGCACGCGATGGTTGCAAGCACTCCAATAGAGAAACAAAAAAAGCAAAGAGAGTTCTAGGTGTGGTGGCAATTGAAAAGGCAACACGCGCTTTACAAATCTTCAGCACACACGTAGCTGCTGTGTTTTTTTCGTGTCTCTATTTTGTGTTCAAACTCACAGTACAACAAACTCTTCTGTTTTGCGCGCGCGTGGGTCTGTGCTTCTCGTTCCTCGCGTCGGGAGAAGAGGAAAAGAACCACTGACTAGATGCAAGCAACGTCCAAACGACCGCCGCTCACCTTGTCGCTTCGCTTGGTGCTTTTGTTTGCTGAATCCAACCAACTGCCACTTGCTGCTGGTTTTTCAGACGGCAACTCACTGAATGAGTCGAGTGCGCTCTTTGTCTCTTGTCTGCCCACGAAAAACTGGACAACAAGACAGCAGCAGCAACGACGACGTTGAAAAGAAAACTCCTACTTTTAACACTCTCCGACCGACCTGCCAAAAAAGCACACACACCCGTCTCTCTCTCTCTTTTTCTTCGATTCTACTCGGTGTTCCAAAAGAGGATCTGGAACGCCGACTTCTTCTAGTATGCTGGTGTGTGTGTGTGCAGGAGCGAGAAAATTGGGAAATGACGGTTCTTTTCGAAAGAGAAAGCGAAGGAGGAAGAAAAAAACAAGCCAAAAGAGGATGGAAGCCCCAACCCTCTCCGGCAGTAGCCAATCGGAGGGCGTCATCGACGGTTCGAACCGTAACCCTGACCGGTCCGCATCGTGGAACCGTCGATCCTCAACTGTTTCCTCTAGGTGCAATGCTGCTGCTGCTTGCTCGCTGGTTTGCTTGCTGGTTTGCTCGCTCCAGATAAGCAGCGAAAGGGAAGCACATGGTGGTGCCGAAGGACCTGCAGAGCCATTGATGCGTCGATATAGACGGAATGTATCGCGCGAGAGTATGCGACGTGTGCGTGCGGTCGGCAGAGGACACCGGTATAGATTCAAGGTTTGGAGCTGCCGGATGCGACGCTTCGGCACCACTTGCCAACGGTTTCTTTCTTCTTTCTTTCTTTTTGGTTCGCATCGCTAGCAAACAAAAGGTGCTTGCTGTCGGAAAAAAAAGTGCACTCTCAATGTTGTTGCTGCCGGAAAGAGAGCGCACAGCATGCAGTTGCAGGTGTCGTGCATCCACTTCGGACAGGTGCAACGCCTTCCGTGCTCTTGTTCTTCGTCCCTTGAACATTGGAGATTCGCTGCAAAGCAGATTCTGATTATCTTCCGCGCAAGCTCACGCAGATTCACAGCAAAGCAGCAGCACGAAACACGCTCTCGCACACTAGGTACTGCGCGGTTAATAACACATCGCGAGCGAGGAAGGAATCGCGAATGGAAGGCAGACACATCACATGATCTGTCGGGTTGCAGACTGGCTCTGTCCAGTGCGCGTTTCAGAGGAGACGCTGCCAGCCACAGCATGCAGATTCGCGCAGCTGTGCTGCTGCTTCTTCTTGTGCCAATACAAAGGAAACGTTTCGCGCTGCGGTATGCGTAGCCACCTCCGTATGATCTCCGCTGTCATGCCGCACTTTTGCCATCGTCTTCGGAAGGAAAGAAGGAATCTCATTTGTTCTTCATCCGCAGACACGAGAAGATGATGGGACGGAAGGTCGTGCAGAATGGCTGATTGACCGGTTTGACTGAGTGAATGTATGGGAGGCACCACCTGCTCTCTCGCACACCTTCGCACCGACTATCGTCCCTAAAGTAGGGACACGATTGTGGCGCTAGTCCGAAATGTGCACCTGCGCGAGCCTTTTCTTCCACCGATGCATGTTTGTTTCGAGTCATCGCTGCCCCGACTCTGCACCTCGTTTCCCATCGACGCATCTCCCTTCCATTGCAAAGAGATGTGAGAACCAGGTTCAACGGAGAAGCTGAGCGATGACGCGTCTGCTGCAGGCAATCAGGATGCGGAATCCACTGTCGGATCGACGACGAACGGGAGGAAGGAAGAAGTGAAGGAGGGACGTCTGGTTGCAGGCGTACGTAGAGGGAGAAGTCGGCAACAATGGTGCGGGACAGCGACCGAGTCGGTGATGACGACGGAAGATCTGTTTATTTTCGTGTGGCAGTGTGAGTGTGTGTGTGTGCCACCTGAGATAAATGGATTGCGCGAAGACTAATAATAGCAGCGAGGAACTCCTTGACTGGCATCTGCATAACCGCGTGGAAATTGCGAGTGAGTGAAGGCACTTGAGGAAGTCCACGGTCAGCGACAACGATGACCTTTGAGGATCCTCTCCCATGGGAGCTCGCGCAAGGATCGACGATCGAGCGCACGATGAAAGTGAGCGGTGATGCGCAGAAAATATATGCGCAACAGGAGCAGATCCTCCCAGCGTTGCACCACGAGCATATGGTTGATCCAGCGAGGACGGAGCACTTGCACGAAGTTGGACGTCACGTGTTCATCCTGCGCGAACATGCAAAGAAACCGAGCAAGCAGCAGCAGAAGATCCTTGAGAAGAGCGCTCCGAAACGCGTCATTCCGAGTCGGTTTGGGGAAGAAGGTGGAAACGACGACCAGGACGACGACCCAGCTGAAGACCAAGCCATCCTTGATGGACGGATCGTGCGTATCTGTGTGGAGCTCAGAGCTCGCTTTCGATGCGGAGTGTTGATCTTTTTGTTATGCTTTGGACGAATAGGCGACGATGCTCTTGGATCAAGAATGGGATACTCGAACATGGAACAAAGCAAAACTGCATGGAGCCATCGAGACGTTGTACAGCGAGATTGAACATTCGGATGACGAAAAGCGACGTGATGTCGCGACTACGATGCTCATTCGATTGCTGGAAACTCATGAAGGTTGGCTTTCTCAATGCATGTATGGAAACTGAGCGCATCCGGATTGTGGTTCACTTCGATTTGTATCTGTCGTATTCGGATTCGCTGCTGCCAGATGCTGTGCGGTTCGTGGAAGCGACTATTCCAGTGCTGATGAATAAAGCATTTCGAAACCTGTCCAAACTTACAAACCGGGTCAAGATTTTCCGAGTTGCTTGTCTGCTCGGCGTGCTCGCTGAATGGTTTACCCCAATTTTGTCGGCTGAAAACGCTGTACGTCAAATTGTGGAAATGGATGGATGGTGCCGTAAATACTGATATCAGCTTTACTTGTCGGTTCTAGGCGGGAAAAAGTATCCAGTGTCTGCTGCGAGAAACTGAAATCTGCGCGCGAATTGTGCAGCATCACTGGCGTGGAGTGATCTTTGAGCGGAGTTTACTGAAGAAAGACTACGACCCAAGTGTGTGTGCCCGACTGCGTGCGATGCACATGGTGAACCATCTTGAACTCCGGCATCAGTTTAAAATGCTTCGGGAAGCGATGGGGTTCGATGGGCTCCCTGCCAATGTGGTAGAAGCGTACGTTACCATCCTGTACCACTTGACGAGATCCAAAGGATCGACGCAAACCGACAAGGCGTACAGCGCTATGGTTGCCGATCAAAAGAAGATCATTGGGTCCGGAGCGCTTGTGTTTCTTGCGTCTCTCATAACAACAACTCAGAGGCGAGAAATTGTCGAGATGGTGAAAGAGATCGTGCTGCACATCGCATCGAGCCAGGGTGAAGATAAAATTGTTGACGTCTTAGTATGCAACGTTGCCCACCGAGTTGCGGTTGAAATCGAGCATTTGATGGAACAGAAAGTCGCGTCGACGAATGCATCAATGATGAGCTCGGTCCATCTCATTGCTGTGCTATCTGAAATCGTGCTGGCATCCAAGCGAAGATATGGGAGTGCGTCGCCAAGCAAAGCCAAGATGGACTCGGCAACCAACTCCTTGAATCCGTCTGCAGGGGGGATTCACTCCGAGCAAACGTACCTCCTGCACATGCTGGAGAAGTGCGCCAAGGCATACTTCATTACGCCGTTTGTCGTGCAAACGCTATTCAGCGCGTTGCAATACGATCCTGGGAATCCTACTTTCTGCGTCAACGTACTGAACACACTACGCATGCTTGCTGGCTCCTTCGGCTTCACCCTGATTCTGGACGCATTGACTCGCAATGGAGGACGTTCACTTGAGCGTGTCACATCCTATTTTGATCACCGCGAATCCTCTGTCGTGTCTGCGGCAGTATCGATGTTTTACGAGCTGACAGATCGTCCAGACGCTAGAAAAGGGATGACAACCGCTGGTGCCATTCAGCTATTCATTCGATGGTGTGGTGCGGAGATCGAAACAACGGCGACGCCTCTGCTGCATGCATTGGGCATTATGGGCATAGCTCTGCTCGCAAGGCAAACACACCAAGCGACGTCGTCAGCAAAATTGTTGTCCTCGCTACAAACCTTACCCGATCGTTTGGATGTTGTCTATGATCTGCTGCTCGATTTAGTTCGGGATGAAAACCCAGATGCCAGACATGCTGAGAAAACAGCAGCGTACCTGCTCTCTGTGCGCGCGCTTCCGGTCTTGCTGCAGTTTCTCATCCAAGTAAAGCCAAGCTGCATGGACTCTCCCTACCAATGCACAAGACAGCGCAACATCAGCTGCATTGTGCTCGGTCGTCTGTTCAAAGTGCCAGAAGTTGCGCAGTTTTGCTTCTCGGAAGCCCTCGTGAACCATTTAGCGCTTTCGCTTCAATGCAATCGTTTGGACGAGATTGAGCACTTGGTGTCACGGATGCCTGCACAAGAGCGCTATATCCACCGATTGGGCTCGAAAGAGGCGTGCAAAGCTTTAGGTCGCCTCAGTCGATGTCCAAGCACGAGTGTGAACGCGAAGCTAAAACCGTCCATAACTTCGGCGAATGTCCCCGAGCTACCCCAGGCGCTTATCTGCGATGTGATGTTCCGTCTCCATTCATTAGAAGACCTTATTGCCCAGATCAGATATCCAAGTGATGGAGCTGAGTTCGTCGGACTTGAACTAGACTCGATTCTGGCTGCGATTGAACTCGCGGGGTACCTGCGACCAGTGCCATTTGGAGAAGCAGCGCGAGTCAAGTTCCTGAAAGCAAATGGTTCTCATTCGCATGGGAAATATGCGAGAGAGAAATTGCTCTCGCTTGTCGAGCTTGTGGCTCCTGCGATTCTGCATGTGTTGCGCGAAAAGAACGCATGCTTCCGACTCGTTAGCGTGTGCTGTGCGACGTTGAGTCGGCTCGCGTGCACCAATGCTGCGTGCAACCTGCTTCTGTCGCAAGGCTGCCTGCAAATAGCTCTCATACACTTACCACAGATCCTATTTGCCTCGCCTGATCGAGCCACCAGACATCGAGGTTTTGTGTACGATTCGTCCGTAGACGACCACGGTCTTCTCGACGTGCCGTCCTCGCTGTTCACACTCGTTGGTAAGCTTTGTGCTGTAGCGGAAGGGAGGGCAGCAGTGATGCGAGCGCAAGTTCTACCTCGGCTGCTGAAAAGACTTCAGCTAACGCATCCGGCGTCGCGATCTGTTGATGAGGACTGCAAAGGTGAGATCGCGGTCGTGATCCAGCAGCTCGCTATGTCGAACACCATCGAAGGGAACACAAGTGAGCTTTTCCTCCACTTCCACGTGCTCGAGCTACTGACGCAGCTAGCCCGTGACCAGGAGATCCCGACGCTTCGGAAAGGGAAGCCCCAGAGATGGCGCCTTCTGGACCACGTGCTTGGTGCAATTGCTGCATTGAGCCAGGACGTATTGGTATGTGTACCCAAAGTAGCTGAAATGGGAGTGCTGCACTTGATCATGCCCTTTATAGTGCGGGAGCGAAAAGACGAAGCTGTTGCCCGAGCAGAGTCGCTTCAGTACCATGCTGTCAGTATTGTGCGCTCCGTGGCTTCGTATCCTTTCGGGGAATATCATTCGCTGCTGCAAAGCGTTGAAGAGAAGCATGCAGGCGCTGGCAGTGCACGAGATCCCGCCAGTTTGATGGAGCGGGTGAAGAAAGTTGCCTACAACTTTGCGCTGGAGCTGGAGAATCGACCGACGTCGTCAATGGATAAGAAAAGTGTGGGTGAGTTGGCTCGGGAGACGCTTTCTTTCGTAAACGAGCTTGCACAACGAGCAAGCGCTCCATTTCACGACACAGGAGCGGGGTCCCGGTCCTCATCCAGTCTTTCTCCTCTAAAGACGACACACAAACAGGAAAGAGAAGCGCTCCCTGCGTCGCCACAACGAAGAGAATCGAGAGGACCAGCTACGAGGATGGAGCCATCCGCCTTGGTGGCTCTTGATTCTTCGCCAGCATCTTTATCGCCGCGCTACCAACTTGCTCCGGTGCGATCGACCTCCGCTTTGCCCGTTCAGTCTGCTGAAAGCACGCCATCACCACAAAAACTTGCGTCTCAAGTTGTTCTCGCTACGTCTGTCCCTACTGCTCTGAGCAGCAACAACCTTGGCGGAGTGGATTTGCTGGCAACACGACCAACAAAAGGCAAGCCACAACCTGCGGATCCGGCAAAAAGCAGTGTGTCGATGTTGCAGACTGCTCCATGTGAGCACTCGGTGTCGCCGTACATGTTCACAAGACCAACGCCAAGCGGTAACAAGAAGACCAAACAGAAAGATATGTCGAGCTGCTTGATGCTGGATCCGCTATTCCAACCGAGTGCCAGTGTCGCATCGCCATCGTTCATGGAGCACGGCAAACCCAGTACGAAGCAGCACGCAGGACGAAGGAAGCAAAGCAGAACCGACGAGGACAAGCGAAACGTGCCGCAAAGTGAAGGGATGGAGGAAGAAGATTCGTTTCTGTATTCCCAAGAAATCGACAGGTTTGGACACTGCGTC
Source organism: Globisporangium heterothallicum (assembly GCA_023334155.1). Taxonomy (NCBI): domain Eukaryota; phylum Oomycota; class Peronosporomycetes; order Pythiales; family Pythiaceae; genus Globisporangium; species Globisporangium heterothallicum. The sequence goes on along the minus strand of JAASGH010000003.1, from coordinate 86,267 downwards.
AATGTGAAAGCGCGGCGAGCCAAGTCAGGCGACAACTACATCCGATCGCTAGGGCATATCTCCATGAGTGGCGCTCGGCAGGTCACGTTGGGGTGAGAGATCAGGTAAGAACATCATTCTATTTCTTAAACTCTATTCCTTACGACGTGCTGAAAGCTGACTTGTGGAGCGAGGATGCCCAGTGGTATCCTACCAGCTCAGCAGTTCTATCTAAACCAGATCATGCGAGCGCTTCTCTTCATCGGGGCGACGCATTCCGTTCGTGCCATACTTGAGTTTTCCAGCCGAGCCACGACGAAGCAGGCGCTGAGAGGAGCCTGCAAGAGGGTTTGGACTCTGGCGATACAGCAGCTTCCCGTTCTTCTTTTTCATCAAGTGCGTCTTCTGGAGACTTGGCGAAGTGTACATTGGAGACTTCTCGAACGATTCCAAGCCACGCTTGCGCTCTTCCTTCTCGGCGTGGTACACCAGCAAGCCCATGACCAGCACGAACAATGCGAAGCCGTCGTAAATCGTGAACTTCTGACCCGCAGCCTTCCCGGTGAGAACTGGGATCATGTACAGCAAGTCCGTCAACGGGAGTCCGACGGCCGAGGATACCACGAAAAGCACACTGCTGCCTTCCTTGAAGATGTAGAGCATCAATTGATTGTAAATCATGTTGAAGATGATAAATACCATGAACGTTTGCAGCACGCCCGAGTCGCAAGGCACGATCTCGCCGTTGAATTCCACCGGTTCGCCCATGAAACAGCTGTGCGCTTTGCCAATGTAGGGCAAGAACTCGCTCCATGGAACTGGTGGGTCGCTGAACGCCTTGATGCGAACCGTCCAGATCGAGGCGATGCCAAAGAAAAGCTGGTAGAAGCTGATCCAAGCATTCGCGTACCAAATGTCAAGATCCGTGTCCTTCAAGCCCATCTCCTTGTACACGTTCGATGCCGCAGCGGGAATCAAGGACACGATGTACAACGAAATCCACCCCACGGTTGGGTCCGGCATGTTCGCAGACTCTTGGCCACTGAGAATCGGGATCATGTTGACCAGCCCGCCGTACAGCACAAGGATGGAACCGAGAATATGGCCACGCTTGAAGCGCGTTTGCAGAAAGATGTACGCGAGCACCATGTTGAACGGCAAGTTCAACTGACTCAGCACGTTGGCGAGGTTTCCGCTGTTGGGGTCAAGAACGAGAGCGAGCAGCAGTAAGGCGTGAGTGCTATGTCGTCCGTTTTGGGCTGCACGAGAGAGGTCGGACGTACCCGATGTGTGGAGTTGGAAATGCACCGAGCAGGTTGTAAAGCGCATCAAGCAGCGCCATGATAGCGTACTTGTAGTGAGGGAACTTGCGCATCTCGTCCGTGATATCGTCTACATTAGGCGTTCAAAGCGTTAGTCAGTTGGACATATCGTTGCACTCGTCAACCAGCAGCAGCAGCAATAGTACGCACCAGTGAAGTACATCTTGTACCTATCATTCATTCAAGATACATGCAATCGACACGAGACAAAGCATGAGCGAATGAATGCATGATCATGAACAGCAGCTGCATGCACACGAGTGTTGAACTTACCACACCACGGGCCACGACGTCACAATGAACGCAATCGGAAGGATCACATTCGAGAAATACCACAAAAAGATCGTGTAGTCATACGTGATACGACTGCACAGCAACAACAAAAAGAAGCAACCGTCAGTTTTCATGAAAGCGAATGCATTTACACCCGCATGCGCATCGTCATCCTCGCGGGACGAGCGGCAACCAGCACTACTGGTACGCACGTGTAGAGCACCCGATCGACGCATCGCGCTGCGATTAAGAGCACCAGTGCGATCGCGAGCTTGGACTCCCAGAGTAACCGCTTGACGTTCATTTTGGCGGCCAACTGCTAAATAAATCAGTTGATGCGCTTGGAGCTTCTTTTCGGAATGAGGGCGGAGGAGGGGGAAAGAGAGAGAGAGGAGACTGCGAACGATGTCGGAGGAGGAGGAGGAGGAGCAAAGGGGGGAGTGAATGAGCCAATGAACAGCTGCTGAGTCGTCTACGCGCTGTGTGAAGCGCTTTTTCTTCTGGTTCTATCTGACTGACGACTGACCGAGTGATCCAACGAATTTAGAAACGGACGACAACAACAACAACAACAGCACGAAAGAAGAAATACAAACCGCTCATCGTTTCTATTTCTATTGGTTTCAGTCAAGATACAGAGTGACGGTCTTGGATGGTGAGTTTGAAGTTTGTCGCTTTGTGCGGGGTTGCATGTAGGAGAGCATGGCGACGATGAGCGACGAGTCCACTCCATCCACTATCATAATGCACCATTGCGGTGTATTCGAGTGCGCAAGGGTGTATCTGGATCTGCAGCGATGCGATGTGTGGGTATGCGACCTGGAGCGTCGGTGTGCGTCGTTCCTGGTTTCCCAAACTCTCCCTGTCTTGTAGAAACTGCCAAAAGCGCCGGTTACGAGACGAGGGATCAAAAGGACGGAAACGCTGCAAAGACACACCATGTGAGTCGTTGAGGGTTTACTGCATACATCCACACACGCACGCACCTGTGTGTTTGTTGCTGGTGTCGTTGAAAGAAACCACATGATGAGACTGCCAAACTATGCCGTTCTGGAGGACGGGAAAGAAATGGTTCGTGTACCCCAAAGTGCACTCAACGAAGCGATTGTTGACGCGAAAGCAGCGCTCGCTGAGAAAAAAGCGCTGAACGCAGAGCTCGAGCGACTGGAAGCCGAAGCCCACGAGATGGAGTTGAAATTGCAGAAGCGGCAAGACCAATTGGAAAGATGCGCATCGTTCCGACCAGATCTGCATCGCCCGAGTGCGAAAAGCAACCCGCGCTCGACTTGCACCCGCAGCTGCTCCAAGTCTACGACGTTCACGCCGAGCATCCGCGACCTGCTCGGCGAGCAAGCCGAAGAGCTGAACAACCTCATGGCGCGCGAAGAGAACGTAAGGTCTCTGCATGTTATCCTGCATATATCCCTCGAGTTGCTTCTAATGCTTACTCATGCACCAACCCAATCTGCTATGTGCAGCTGCGTGCACTAATGGATGCGACTCGCGATATCGCTCAAAAATCGGAGTACTTGGATGTCGTGAGGACTGCGCTACGAGCGGCGCATAGCGCGATTGGGGCCGAGAAATACACTTTAGGCATCCTGAGCGAAAAGAAAGACACCATTGAGCTGTTCTCAAACCCACCCGTGGCGATCCCGGGACGAGATTACATGGAAGAGGGTACAATCGTTGTCGATAGTGCGACGACGTTTGGACGCGTCGTGTTGGTACGTTTTCTTGTTTCGGTTTGCACATCACTGACAGCGCAACAGGATGACCTCATTTGCTTTGTGCAACGCGACAGACTGGGATGCCCTTGGAGGCAGATGAAATCGGGGAGTCGGACAGCTTTGATCTGTACGAAGATCAGTTGGATATGCTCGATTTCGACCCCCAGGCGCTGCTCTGCGCACCGATCTTTAATGTCCATGGCGTTTTGGTTGGTGTCTTTCAAGTGATAACGAAAAAGCGCCTGCATGGTATGGTCTTTCCGTCGAGTCTGTCCGAGGAGTACAAGAACCGCTCCTCGAATCAATCAAGCGCAGCGCTACCTGTGCAAGCGAAAAACATTTTCTCTCCACAGGAAAAAGAGAGCTTCTACTACATTTGCGTGATAACGGGCATGGCCATTTGGAACATGTCTCTCGCAAGATCTCACCAGGTGGCTCAGAGTCGCATCGAGTGTCTGCTCAAGCTCAATCGGAACATTTCTGCGGAGATCAAAGCATCCTCTGTGCTGGATCAAATCATTTCTGTTTCGTATGAGCTACTCAATGCTGAGAAGATCGCGCTTTACGTGCGCGATGAAGGCACAAACGAGTTTTACATCGCAAGTGGAGCAGCTGAAGGAGTCTCTAAGGACGAGTACCACACGGATCATAATGGCATCGCGGGGTATGTCATGCGCACTGGACAGGTAGTGCTGACAAACTCCGCGCAAGAGCACCCCGACTTCGACCCAGCTTTCGACGAGAAGTCTTCGTTTGCAACGAAACAAGCGCTGTGTGTTCCTGTAAAAGACGCGCACTCGAACATTATAGCCGTCGTGTGTGCGTCCAACAAGGTCGATGGCAGTGACTTCACTTCGGAAGACGCATTGTACCTCAATTATGCGGCCGACGCAGCAGGCATATCCCTCCACAAGTCCAACTTGCTGAGAGAGGTGATCACATCCCAGCGTATCACCGAAGCCAGGTTAAAGCTAACCGATTTTGTGAGTCACTCGACGTCGGTTGCGGAGTTTGTGAGCATCATTGTCGACCAAGGCAAGAAGCTGACGAATTGCGATCGATTCGGGTTCTTGCTGGTTGATCAGCTCAAGAAAGAGCTTTGGATCACACAGGTGGATGGTCAAAGCATCCGGATGCCTATGAACAAGGGGATTTCCGGGCTCGTTGCAACAACGGGGGAGACCGTGTGCACCCGAGACGCATACACTCACGGGCTTTTCGATCCGAGTCTGGACATCAAGACAGGGTACAGAACAACCAGTGTGCTATGCATGCCAGTATTCGAAGACCACACGCCAGTCAACCCGAAAATCGTTGCCGTCGCGATGTGCATCAATAAGAAGGACGGATCACGAGTTGTGCCTTTCACGAGCACAGATACCACGACGATGTCGCGATATTGTCGAGAAATCCAGTTCGCACTTGGACGACTATCGCTTGATATCTCCTACTACAAAGTGGTTTCCGACTGCGGGCTGAGTGATCGACGAAATGAAGCACCGAGCGAGCAAACCATCAAAGCCACCGGATCCATCGTTACTCCAGAATCGCCCGAAGTGACCGAAGCCGAAGTCATTTCATCGATTGTGCATAGATATTGCCAATTGAACGACATTGAAGGGGTCGACGTGCTTGCACCGGCGATGCCTTCGTCCAGCACAGGGTCCGATGCTTGGATGCAATCTGTCCACCACAGCGACGAGCTTGTCATGCTGCGCGAGAATGGCAATGTCATCGGCATTGGGGATCTGGACCGATGGGATTTCAACTGCCTCGATCTTTCAACCGCAGATATCTTTATGTCGGTCACGGTGATTTTCCGAGTGTTTGGATTTTTGGAAATGTTTCGCATCCCCAGCGACAAATTAGCGACCTTTCTGTCCCATGCATCAAGTCATTACCGACCGAATCCGTTCCACAACTTCCAGCACGCGTTCCAAGTCACGCATGCGACCTACATTATGATCCGACGGGAGTGCAGCTCCTATTTCTCATCGATGGATATTTTCGCGATGCTCATCGCGGCTCTTTGTCACGGTACGATCGATCCCCAACGCAAGCACGATGACAATGGATCCTGTCCACGTTTGCTCGCACTTGCTCACTCCTATTTGCTCGTGCTCGCGCAGACATTGACCATCCAGGCAACAACAACGACTTTGAAGTCAAATCGGTAAGTCAAATGGCGCTCACCCACAACGATGATGCCGTGCTTGAGAGGCACCACTGTCGCGTGACGTTCATCATTCTCAGCCACCAATCGGCAAATATCCTCGAGAATCTTCCCAGAGAAAGCTTCTTGAAAGTGCGGCGACTGATTATTCACTGCATCCTGGCCACGGACATGTCCACACACTTCGACAAGTGCAAGTCGATTGAGAGCCTCGCCAAGCGGCATTTGAGCGAAAAGAAGTATGTGCTCATGGCGCTGACCATGCACGCGGCGGATCTCTCCGGCCAAGCGCTTCCGTACGAACAGGCTGTGCGGTGGGGGATGCGCGTGCTTACGGAGTTCCAAAACCAGGCGAAAAGCGAAGCGGAGATGAACGTGCCCGTGGACTCGTACATGACGAACCTCCACCAGATGAAAACGCGGATCACGGTTCAAATGAATTTCATCAACTATGTGCTGCGTCCCATTTGGCTCCCACTTGCCACGTTGTGCAAACACTTGCGCGTGTACGCCGATTCGCTGGAGACCAATTTCGAGAACTACAAGGCGGATTTGGAGAAAATCCTGGAAGAGCAGCAACAGCGTCCGCCAGTGAACTAGCTCCGAGGCGGTAACGTTCGCGGATGCGGATCAGGACACCAAGCACCAGCTGTCATAACAACAAGTGAGTCAATGTGGATTATGTGTATTTTGTTTGCGCGACGTTGCTTTTACGCTTTTCGAGACAGCACTTGCGCGCTTTTCGTGCTCACGATCGCCACCACATTGCTTTGCTCCATCAAGACGTCCTCGAAGGCTCGCTCGCGCGCATTGGACAGCAAATCGGAGAGCAGACTCTCGAGTTCCTGACTTTCCGCCACCAAATGCACGGTCGTGTTGCGCAAAAACTCCGCATTCACTTGGACCTGCTGCAGCGCAAACTTACTCAGCTCCTGGACCCGCACCAACTCGCCAAACGCTTTGATGCTCATCTTGAGCATGCCTTGCACAAACCATTCCGTCGTGGGCTCGGTCACCGGGTGGAAGATTTGGATTCTCTTGGCGAAAATACGCTCAATGTCCAATTGCATCCCAGAGCCACCGCCGCGCGATTTTAAGCCACTGGTTCGACGTCGGAAATCACGACTCCCCGTCCGAGAACTGAAGCCACCAACGAACCCGCTGTGCTCATCGCCGAGTGCCAGCGCGATCTCTTTCCCGTAGCGGAACGTTGCCTCAATCACGGCAGCGACCATTTCTTGCACATTTCGAGGTTCATCGTCCATGTCAGCCCATGAAGTGGCTTCCATGCCTTTCTTGATCGTCACGCACAGCTGATTGCCGTAGTGCTTGACGACGTGCTGCAGCAGTTCCGCACACGTCTCGCGAGTGACTTGCACCATATGGGCTACATCGAGCTGCTTCCCGTTACGCGCTTCTCCACCATGGGTGGCGGAAGGAGGCTGCACCGAGTTGGACGGCAAGCATTCAATCAGCAATTGAAGACACTCTCCAATCCCTTCCGATGCTAATTCTTGACACAGAAACGCAAGAAACAGGAAAAATGGTGGCGTGGGCTCAAGCCATGGCAGCGCGACTTCTTCATCCACAAGGTCTTGATCTTGGGCATTGAAGTTGGTGTCGCTAGGAGCGAATGCTCGTTTTGGCTCCGTGTACGTCAGGAGAGAAGCATTGAACCATTTCAAAAAATGGTAAAATTGAGTCTACGTGGAGCAAAAAGAGAATTGACAAACACAAGAGAGAGAGAGAGAGTGAGTGCGCCGAATGTACTGGATCGTAAGAATCGTCGAACAGGTGGGGATCGATTACCTGGACTAAATCCGAGAAGAGACGACTCATTTCGCGCAGAATGCTCGCCCCCGTTTGCGCCAACGGCTCCATTTGACGCAGAACTTGCTGCATCATATCCGTGAATGTTCTCGCGGCTTCTTGGGCAGCAGGCTGAACGCTCTGACTGGTGGTGGTGGTACTGCTGCCTTGGCTCTGATTGCGGCTACTTTGCCGGAGGTGGTTCACTTGGTGGTGAGCATTTGTAAGCAGTTCAATCGTACCCACACGAAGCTTGCGGAAGACACGCTCGATTTGGAAACGGACACAGGTTTCCACGATCTCAATGGCACCACCAACCAGGCGACATGGCGGAATAATCGCATCGATCTCTTTCACATGCGACACGAAATGCTTCAGCACGCACATGAGCACAACATACTCTTCGTCCGAGGCAGCACCCGCATGCATCTTGAATGAATCGATGTCGCGACCCTCCTCCTGAATAGCGTAAATGTCGTCCTCCGTGCCCTGAAGAAACACATGAAAATGCGTCAGTGACCTAGAACAACAGCAACGTCGACCAGCAGCGATGGTAAGCTCACGAATTCTTGGTGCGGACGGCGAAATTGGCTCGCGCAGACACGCAAATAGAGCGCAAACAACTCGCGGGCGAACGTGATAAAGGCATCGTCTTGCAGCGCCGTGGACGAGCGCAAGCCGCCTCGTTTCTCTCGCGCGACCAAATCCGGAAGGAAGTTGGCCTTGTAGACACGGAACACATTGGCCATTTTCGTGAGCACTTCGGCGTTCAATCGTTGCAGGAATACGAGCACAGACTCCTCTTTGTTGATTGTCTACATGCAAGAAACCCAGTGTTCCAGGATATCGATTGCACAAAACCAGAATGCATTGCAGTCATGAGAAATTGGACCGAAAACACGCACGACGTAAGAGATAGTCTTTTATACACCGTACCGTGTACGCCGCCAACCGTGTTTCGAAATACGTTTGATGCCAATCGAGAAACTGTTGCCGCATGTCGTCACTGCAGGCTTCCAGCTGCGAGAGGAGCGTCACGGTTTCACAAATCTACAGCACAAGCAAACGCATCAACCAGCAACCGCAGAAGTATCAGTTGCAGCGGCACAAACGATCGACTCTGTATCGCCAGCCGTCCGTTCGTGTACGTACTTCGTCCGATGAAAGGTTCGCGTTACCGAGTCTCTTGGCGAGCATTTGCTCCAACTGCTGCATGATTTTCTCGGCCTCCACTTGAATCGTCTGCATACACAGTGCACGCACAAATGCATATGTGTGAGCTTTGCTCAAATCCACCACATACTCTCCCCTCCTTGAACGCTCGGATTCTGATTACCTTGAAGGAAGCAATGTGCTCGTAGCGACCCAGAATGCGTCGCGCGAGCAAATAGTACTTTGTCGCATTCGCGTATTCTTCTTGCTTCAACGCCCTACAGCAGTCCCAGCACCACACGGGTTTGCAGCATCAGGTAAACAACAACAAGAGAGGAGATTGCTCCAAGACGTACGTGTTTAGGCGTTGCGGTAAGTCGAAGATGAACTCGAGTCGCTTCAGCAGGCGACGCACGCCGATCAACTTTTCGACTTTCGAGCGGTGCGGCGCCAACGCGACGTTGATGCTCTCGCTCTTCTCTGTGATCACGTCCATGCTTTTCACGACTTTCCCCACCTCTTCCTCCATGCTCGCGACGTTGTTCTGCAGGGAGCATCGGGTCAAAGAGAGTTCGAAATACATCGCAGAGTCAATGCGTGCATGGACACATACGCTGTGCCATCAGACCAGCGCAGCGCGCACTCACTTTCATTTTGCGAATCGTATCGGTGGCGCTGATGAACTTGTTGTAGTTTTCATACACGAGCATCTGCATGTTCGTATCCAGCTCCTTGATCTCGCGGATCAGCTGGTCGTCCCGCTGCAGCAGGTCGTTCAGCCCACGCGACTGCAGCATTTCCTATGACACCACGCATACACAGCAGCTGGCGGTTAGAGAGGGGGGGAAAGGAAAGGGGCGAGCGCATGGTGCTCTAGCACATTCGGCACCTTCACGTAGGTCTTCGAGTCGAAGCCTTTCGAGTCGATGTTGCGCAGACTCTCCTCTTCGCTCTCCTTGTCCTGCATGCCGTAGTAGCTGCTCAGCAGCTCCTGCATGCGCGACATGCCGTGCTCTTCCGCCATCTCGTCCTTCTCGTCGCCGTAAATGCGCTTGCTGCTTCCGTTCCCGCTGCGATCCGCTCGACACCTTCGATGTCGCGTCTGCAGTTTACGTCGATGACCCTTTCACCTCTAATGATGAAACATCCACACACACCCAATCTGATGTTTGCTAAAGAGAGGGGACGCAGCTTCACCTTGAACTCGCAAATGCAGACTCGAGGTTTATTACTTATGGCAATCAGCGGGTACGATGTACCCCAAGCGTAACCCAAATGGATCAAATATAAAGTTTGTCGTGCCACACACTTGATGAATTTATATTGAAGGTTGAGGATGGCTCCAAATAGGGAAAGACTGAGGACATTCGTCCTTGACACGAACAGGGGAACGACACCTTGTCCTGAACATGGCGCGACGCAGTGCAGCATGCGCATGCTTTACAGCACTGATGAGCAACCAGAACCGCCAGATGGGTACAGTCGGTCAGTCAGCATGGGTGTGTCGCAAAGCAGAGACGACATCCTGTCATCATTCGCCCACACCACCGAAACAAGAGATTCGCTGACACGCAAAACGTGCCAACCTACAGGACTGGCGCCATCGCGAGCGCTTGGAACATCCATGCACGCAGCAAACCAAAATGACATCTTTCGGCTCATTCGTTTTGGACAGGTGTGTTATATTGTACGTGATAGATCGCTCGAGCGCTCTCTCAGTCAGCACTGTGCGATGAGGGCACACTAGAGTCGAGTAATTAATCGCTACGTGGTCCAAAGAAGATGTACTTGCGCCAGCCCGTCTTTTCTGGAAACTTGACTCCGTTTTCCGTGAGCTTTGCGAACGCAGCGGAGAAGTCCTTGAACCACAAATCTTCGTCCTTGGCGTACAAGTCGACGTACTTCTTGAACTCGGGGTCTTGGATCATGATCATATCGGCCGGGAGCATCATCAGCTCGCCGGTTGGGTCTTCGTATTGCATGGGACCGTTCCACTTCTTCACGGTCCACTTGTTTTCCAAAAGCTGCACGAAGAACTGGTTCGAGAACGTCCACTCCGCGTTGGTCCATGGACCGCTGTAGCCACTGCGGTCTGGGTAGCAACGACCGATGGCGTGGGCGCCGCAGAGAGCCACGATCTCACGGTCGTTGAAGCCCATTCGGTAGAACACGTCACGCACGTGGTTGGTGTTCTTGTCCACGGATCCCTTGTCGGCGTCTGGGAGACGACCATCTGGAGTGCATTCCGCACCGCTGACGGCATCTGGACGTCCGAGGCGGAAAGGCACCGATGGACCGCCCATTTCTTCGATCATGGCCACACCTGCGAGCACGTACAAGTCCGCGTACGTGATCTCTGGGTGGTTCTTCTTGACCTTTTCCAGAGCCTTGACCGCCAAGTGAAGTCCAGCGTTGCCGCCGTGGTTGATCTCAGGGGAGAAACGGATGGTACCACCCGTGGTGCCACCCGAGCCACCGTCGTGCTTGCTGTACGACCCCGCCGAGTGCCACGCGAGACGCACAAACGTCGGACCCATGTAGTTGTTTTCTTCAAAGATGTCGACGATCTCCTTCTTGATCTGGTCAACGTCCGGCTTCTTCTCACGAGCGTTCACCAAGTCGGTCATCGCGAAGCCGCCGACGACAGCAACACCCGCGGCCGCGAGGAACGCCGCGTTCGGCTGGTTCTTCTTGCCAGCAGCCTTGGCGCCAGCACCCGCGGCGGACGCGAACGAACGGGACTTGGACACAGCACCAGCTAGTCAACACAAAGCCAACCGAACAATTTAACAAAACGAGCGACAAATTGACACGCTAGAAGCGTGCAAGAACAGCGGCGACCGCACAGAACGCTGCGGTTGTTTGGAATAAAGTAACGAACCTTGCTTGGCAGCTTGGACGGCGACACGGCGCAGCATTGTGAGATCTAGTGAAAAGAGGGAGGGGAGGGACGGAGCTTCTAGACGAGGTCTTCTGCGCTGGAGACGGCGGATTTCAAAGTGTTTAGCAAACTGAAGGAGCTCCAGGAATCCTCTCTTCTCCCTCCCTCTCTCTCTCTCTGGCTCCCCTCCCTCCCATACACACACACACACACAAATACGCGAAGATGTCTTCCCTAGTCAAAATGCTGGCCACATCAGATGGTTCAGCATACAAATGGCAAGTCAAAACGGATCGGACTCAGAACACGGTCGCAAAGCACTTGGGTATGGTCGGACAGGCACATAAACAAGCCAGCACAACCTTCAACGACCTATTTCTCGACCGGCCGATGAGTTTTCTTCGTACTCGAAGCTACTGACAACGCGACCGACCGATTCGGACCGGTTCAGTGAACCGTGAGCTTGCCAGCTGTCTTTGCCTTTCGAATCATTTGCATAGCACCAACGGAATCGAATACCGGTATTTAGCTGGTACAGCGAGACACCACACATCAATAACCGGTTATGTAGAGACCTGCGATGTGATTCCGCAAACGTAACCCCTTTCGACCTCACAAAAATGACACCGGAACGCATCCATTGCAACATCTATTTCTGCACAACGTCTGTGCGCACGCTCCCCCACATGCGATGCACAGCGACCTGCCTGTCGTAACGGACTCGCCGTCGCTGTGCGCGCGAACCCCCAAACGCCATGGAGGCTCCCCCGACGGTGTTTGTGCCACTCGCGCAGCTCAATGAGCTCCTCCATGGACTGCGCACCCACGACGACGAAAAGCGCGCGCTCGTCGAGAAACTCGAGGAGCGACGGAAGCGCGTCCTGGAGCTCAAGAAGCACACCCTCGACGTGGAGCACAGGCTCGCGCAGTACAAGACCGAGCACCGCCAAAGCGAGTCCCCTCGGCGCTCGACCGTGCGGACCAAAGACCCGAGCAGCTCCGCAACACGCTTGTCCAGCTCGTCGTTCTCGAGTGCGTCCCCACACCGTCCCACGGTTCTTTCTTCCTCGCCAAAGCACTCGTCGACATCCTCAACAGCAACGTCGCTTACTGCTGCCAATGCTGCGAAAGTGGCGACCATTTCGCCTGCAGCACCAATCCCAGGCGCCAACGCCGGAGCAACCACCGCTTCAAATGAGACAGCCCACGCGCCACCGCCGACAGCGACGCGCATGGACAGGATCCAGGTCATGCAGCAGCGCGTGTCTCAATTCGAAGAGGTGGTCGCGTCGGTGAAGGAGATCTCGTCGCAGGGGGACTTCGCCGATGTGGTCTCGCGCACGCTGGGTGCCGCGCAAAAGCTCGTGCGCGCAGACAAGTACACGCTTGGCGTGCTGAACGAGCGGCGCAACGTCGTTGAGATTTTCTCTGTGGTACCGAAGAGTCCGTCTCCAGGTAGTGCTGCAGCCAATGCAAACAGCCGCAGGCAACCCACGGTCTCGTTTGTCAGCGAAGGCTTTGTGGCCGCAGACAGTGCCACGACGTTTGCGCGTGTGATCATGACGGGGAAACCGCTCGACATCGAAGATTTCTACACGCACGAGAACTACGACCAGCAGATCAAAGCCAGCGGCATCGTCCCGCACGCGCTCTTCTGTCTGCCGATCCGCAATGCGCACCACGCCATCGTCGGAGTTTTCCAGGTTCTCTCTATGGTGAAACACCCTGCAGCGACTTCTGCTAACAACAGCAGCAACGATTCGCCTTTGTCGCCCGACACCGACGACGCCAACACTGCGAGCTCGCCGGTGTTGCCAGCTCCTCCCGTCGTCTCCAGCACGTCGCGCTCGTTCACGGACGCTGACAAGCGCAGCCTCGAGTTCCTCGCAGTCGTCGCGGGATCGGCGATCTGGAATCTGATCCTCGTGCGCGACCGCCAGACGGCGCAGCACCGCATCGAAGGACTCTTGAAATTGCATCGCAACATCTCGATGGAGGCGGTTTCTTCGGCGGTCTTGGACCAAGTGCTGTCGGTGTGCCACGAGCTGCTCGGCACGGAGCGCATTGGTTTGTTCATGAAGATGGACGGCGAAGAGGACGAGCTCTACATCGCGTGTGCGTCCGACATCGTGCGCGGCGAGTATGTGCCGATCGCGAAAGGCATTGTCGGGTACGTGGCGACGACGGGGGAGACCGTGATCACGAACGACGCATACTCGCACCCACTGTTTGACCCGACACTGGACCAGAAAACCGGTTTCGTCACGAAACGCATCCTGTGCTTGCCCGTGCGCAGTCCCGACGGCGGCGCGATCCTCGCCGTGCTCTCGGCGGTCAACAAGGTCGATGGCACGGATTTCACGAGCGAAGACGCGGTTTTCCTCAAGTACGCAGCCGACGCCGTCGGGATCGCATTGCACAAGTCGTGTCTGCACCACGAAGTGAAAACGTCGCAAAAGCTGATCGAAGCGCGGCTCAGACTGACGACGTTTGTCTCGGAGAGCGCCAACATCGAAGAGTTCGTCGACTTGGTCATGGAGATCGGGAAAGACATCATGGCGTGCGACCGCTTTGGGTTTTTGCTCATCGACCATTTCAAGAAAGAGCTTTGGATCACACCGCGCGTGGGTGGCGGGGAGAGCATTCGCACACCGATGAACCGCGGCATCTCGGGACTCGTCGCGACCACGGGTCAACCTGTGTGCACGCGGGACGCCTACAAGCACGAACTCTTTGACCCAAGTGTCGACCTCAAGACCGGGTACCGCACCACGAGCGTATTGTGCACGCCGATTTTTGAAGACCATGCGATTTCCAACCCGAAATGCGTCGCCGTCGCGATGTGCATCAACAAGCAAGAAGGCGCTCACGTCGTCGCGTTCTCGAAACTTGACCGCGACGTCATGGACAAATACACGCGCGAAGTGCAGTTCGCGCTCGGACGCCTCTCGCTCGATATCTCGTACTACAAAGTGGTCTCCGATAGCATCGCGGTCTCTCCCGACACCAATTTTGGAACCGCAGGAGCAGCTCCGTCGTCGCGCCACCCCGGACTCGGCCAAATGGCGCCTGCTCTGCGCATGGACCGATACTCCGAGACCGATATCATCTCGTCCATTGTCCATGGGCACTGCAATTCCAGTCCCAAGCTAGTGCGCGGGGACACTGCTGCGGGTAGTACTAGTGCTCGCATTAGCAGCAGTGGTCCAAAAGAGCCTGCGTCTCTGGCGTCTGTGATCCCGGCACTGCTTCGCAAGAAACAAGAAGACGACGACGTACCTTTCCCGCGCGAGATCGTGTTTGCACGCGGCGCCGACGAGCCGCTCGAGCAGTGGGATATGGACACGCTTGCGCTGACGAACAGCGACATCGCGATGCTCAGTAGCATCGTGTTTCGCGCGTACGGGTTTCTCGAAGCGTTCCGCATCTCGGGCGAGAAGTTCGCGGCGTTTGCGAGCAATGTCGCGAACTACTACCGCGGGAACCCGTTCCACAACTTCCAGCACGCGTTCCAAGTGATGCACACGATGCACACGATGCTTCGCGCCGAGTGCCGCAAGTTTTTCAGCGGCATCGAGATCTTTGCCATGCTCGTCGCAGCGCTGTGCCACGACATCGACCACCCGGGGAACACCAACGACTTCGAGCTCAAGACCCTGAGTCCGCTGGCGCTGACGCACAACGACGATGCGGTCCTGGAACGCCACCACTGCCGCGTCACGTTCATCATCCTCAACCATAAATCCGCGAAGATCCTGCAGCACCTCGACGAGGCGCGCTACAAGCGTGTGCGGCAACTCATTATCTACTGCATCCTCGCGACGGACATGGCCAAGCACTTTGAGAAATGCAAAGCTTTGGAATCGCTCGCTCGCCGGCAGCTGACCGAGAAACGCCAGCTTCTGATGGGCATCTTGCTCCACGCCGCCGATTTGTCGCACCAGACGCTTCCATTCCACCAATCGTGCAAGTGGGGAGTTCGCCTGCTGGACGAGTTTCACAACCAAGCCAGGGCTGAAGCCGAGCATGGCGTGCCGACGGACTTCTACATGCAAAGCCTTGACAGCCGGAAAACAAGGCTGATCGTGCAGTTGAACTATATCAACTACGTCGTGCGTCCCATTTGGCTCCCACTCACGTCGCTGTGCCATCACCTGCGGGTAATCCTACTCCCATTGCTCTTGTTCTCTCTCTCTCTGGTTTGACAGACTCGTTGGTTTTCTTGTATCCCTTGTGTGCGTAGTTTTACACGGACTCGCTGGAGCTGAACTTTGATCTGTACCGACAGCAACTGGACGAAGAGCTCGAGTTGTCGGCCACCGCGGAATCGAGGTCAGCATCGCCAGCGTCAGCTGCTGTCGTGTCTCCGGGAACGTTCCACTCCATGACTCAACACTCTGGTTCCTTGCAGTCCCTCGTTCCTACCTCCGACGGCCAGACGCATTGACAGAAGCGCCAAGTCGCCTCAAATGTGTCGAGATTTTGGAGTAGAGTAGTGGAACGCAATACACATCCTGTTTGCTCGTCCAAGCTGCCGTGAGGTCATTTGTTGGGTATTTTGCACAGCAACCTGTTCCCTGGACAACGAAGGAAAAGAGCACGCCAAGAACATATCGAAGCAAAGTCACTCGATTTCTCTCTCTCTCTCTCTCTCTCTCTCTCTCGCCTCGTCGATGCTCCCTTGCTTCTTCTTTTCTATTTGCGTTGCTATATCTCTCGTATCTCATTCATTCATGCGCTGACACCAACAAAGTCTACCGTGGGTTACGATGCGTATTTCCCACACCCCACACACACTCAGTCGAAGAATAGCACAACCACAGTGGTGTCATCATGACGACGTCGACGATGGCTGCCTGGTGGCAAACTCAGCAGGTCCGCGTACGAAACTTCGTAGCGCTTCGCAGCTTTCTGCAGCGTTCGCTCCACAAGGGCTCGTCCCGCGTGGTCGTAGTTGCCGTTTGCGATTTGTTCGCGGACAACTTCGACCGCTTCCTCATTGCTCAGGAAGTCCCAGAGACCATCGGAGCCAATGATCACGAACCGGTCATTGCTGCCAATCTGGTAGCTCTTGATCTCTGGGATCGCCGTAATGTACGGAGGGGAGTATGGTTCCGCGAAGTGACGTCCCGCAGTGCGATCGCCGTTCACGTACGCGGGTCCGTTGAACTCTGGGTACTTCAGCGAGAAATCGCCAAACGCGCGAGTCGGTTGCAGCGCACCTTTCACATAGCACGACTCTGGGTGGCGGCAAGTGAACGCATTGGCTTCACCTGGGTGCTCCTTCTTGAGCTTCTCCTGCTCAACCTTGACCATCGCATTTTGGTCGTTACTGAGAGGCACAGCGAGCAGCTTGTCTTTGTTGGCAGGGTCGGTCTTGCCCAACACAGCACGAATATCTCCCGCTACGAGGTGCAACCATGACGGACCAGGTCAGCGAGCGATCCTGGACGTTGAGGCAAATGAGGAAAGCGAACAGACTCCTCACCGTTGGCGACATGCAGCGTGTCCGCATGGATCAGCGCGAAAAGCGCGCAGGAACCGCAGCGAGCGACAGCACCAAAGCCCAGTTTAAACGCTGGCGCGACTTGCACCATCAGCTCGCGGTCCGTGCGTCCAAACGCGCGTTGAATCGCCGAGGCGATTTTCGTGGACGAAGCAGGCTTGCCGCCTTCGCGCTCCGGGTCCTTGAATGCGTGCAAGAGCTCCTTCTGGATGTTTCCGATTAGCGTCTTGCTGACATACTCGGCGACTTGCCACCCGCCTATGCGACAGTAGATGGATCGCCATCAGTAACACGCAGACACTAACACCTGCTCACACATGCACTGTTGACCTACCATGTCCGTCAAATACAGCCGCGTAGACATCTCCGCTGGCCGTGGCTTGCACATCAAAGCGATCTTCAATCGGCGCGTTCGCTCGGTACGTCGCGCAGCTGAATCGCTTCGCATGCGATTTCTCCAGCTTGTCAAAGCGCTCGCCATCCAGGGGCAACTTGAACGCGGCCGTGTCAAACTCTGCGTCGTCACCGCTGTACGCTGGCGTGTATCGCGCATCGCATTGCGCCGGAGAAACGCCCACATCCGCGTCGCCATTCGCGAGAGCGAGCACCGACAGTCCGATCCCACTGACCAAGAGCGCGTGACGAATCGAGCTCAGCGCAGCTTTCTTGTTGTTCTAAATAATACACGGAAGCGACCACGAGAAAACGAGGGTAGCACAGCGAAAAACATTACATCAGCTAGGTTCACATTATCAAGTGAGCTCTTTCGATCTTTTTTTCTTTTTCCATGCGTCTTTCTTTTGGAGCTTGTGGAATGAACGAACACAAAGAACGAGCGAGAGAGAGCGAGCGAGATGGCCACCCATCACCACAAGCGCTCGTACGTCAGCGGGAATAACTCGCATCTCTCTCTCTCTCTCTCTCTCCACCTCTGACTCACCTGCTGGTTTCCTCCGCGCAGGAAGCGCGCCATCTTCAGTCCAGACATCCGCATTGTCGTGCGTTTCCAAATTCAAGTCGGAAGAGCTCTTGGAGGGAAGGAATGAAAGTGGGAAGAAGAAGAAGAGGATACGCAGTTAAATAGCATCCTGATGCTGGATGTTATAACGGATGCAATCGCTGGTATGGAATGAAGACGTGTGATTGGATGAAATGATGCAAAGACATGTCCAAGTTTCTGTGACCCGAGTCAGTGCGTTGACAAATGCTTGCTGCCAAATGCGACTTGGGATCTCTGCGCCTCGCGACATACATCATCAAGCGCGCATCCTGTCGTTCGTCGCCCGCTGTGACTCCGCTACTCGGTGCACAGGAGATGCACACACACCTTCACTTGGATGTGCCGATCGCCACGAGAAACGCATTCCTGCAGAGACGAACGCGGCAGAGATGACCGCGATGCTGCAATATGGACAACATTGTGGGACAGGTCGTAGGAAACCAGTATTATACAGCGCTCTGAGCTGCTATTGGTTTATTTGTTTTTGTTTAACCAGAATGTGCTTCACGAAACTGGTTGGGTACCGGTACTATCTGTCCATCTTCAACTTGACGGTATCTATTTTTGGCAAGCAGAAGTTGACCCAAGTTCGTTTTTGAGATCGTGGACGGTTTCTCGACTTGTTGCTTTCTATGTGGCTGCGAGTGAGAGACGTATGCTAAACATAGCAACACATCCGCTGCACGACTGCGCCACGTCTCTTTCTTCTGCGATAACTCGCTTGTGGACATCGAACGAATCCTGTCGCTTTCATGGATGGGTGAGCATTGATGTGCGGTTTGACGGACATCGTTTGTTTGCAGTTCTGGTGGCGTTCGACTGTTTTTGGAGTGTGTGGGGGGGGGAAAGAAGTGCAACAACAAAACGAAGGATAGAAGGAACCACCTCTCTTATCAATTCGTATGGTCGGTGGCAGTCCGATGAAAACTCGTTCGTTATCGCGATTTATTTTGTACCGAGGAGGAAATGTGGTCATGCACAAAGGTGCTTTGATCCAGCCACTGAGCGAGACACATCCGCTAACGACACACTGAAGCCTCTCCAGCATATTGGCCATCGTCAATACCAACGACTAGCATCAAAACGGAGAAGAAAGAAAAAGCATGACGAAGATGGATCGTTCCAAGCACGTTTTCTTCGGATGAAAAGACGGCGCGGTTGGTCGTCTCCTATCGAAAGCGAGTCTCGTGCAATTAAAACACGATACATACACACCAAAGTCCACGCAGCCAGCCGACCCTTGCGTCACTCGCTGCACTCTTCTTCCCACTTTTGAATTCGAACTTTTTGCATGAGGTTGGTTTGCATTTGTGCTCAAATGGATCGAGTCATCACTCCACTATAGCACACATACAGCACCGATCGAGTTGCGGAGGGATAGAAGGTAGACAGGCTCATTGTTTGCGAAAGATGGAATTCCCCCACTCGATGGAGCATTCGTTTACGGACGCTATGGAGTTATGTGGGTGTGCGCTAGGGGTCAGCAGATCTTGCCTAGCCACGCATCAAAACCGTTCCAGGATTTCTCCCAGCGGAATCTTGAGCATGGGAGTAGGCTCGATCCATCCATCCAGAACGACCGACCACGAGTGGCTTCATGACAGCAGCAGCAGCACCCCGCTCTCCCATTCGGTGTTCCTCAACCTGTCGCTTCGAAGAATCTGCTCAGCGAGTATTGGAGATCAGCGCAACATTCCGCTGCGGAACAAACACACAAACAAACACAACAGCGAAACGTCTCCAACTTTCCTTTCTTCGATCTTTCTTGTTTGTTTTTTGTTTGTTGTTCTTTCCTTCTAAAAATGCTGCTTTCCAATATCGCTATTGTTCGAACGAAACGAGTAGGCAAATGGGAGTTCTGACTTTCTCTGATCTCACTGAAAAGATCGCTTCTTTTGTTCCTTTTTGCTGCTTTTGGTGTCGCTCCTATTTAGAAAGAGAAGCATACATCCTTGGAAACCCACGCGCCAGTCCACATTAGCGCATGTGGGTTTGGGGACCGATTCTCCCGCGATTTCTTCCACGTTTCGCTTCCGTTTTCTTTGCCTTCCCTCCTTCGCTCTGCGTTTGTCGGCATCGTCCACTTTGGAATTTGCAGGCTCTCCCACACGCGCCACCAGTCAGTCAGTTCTGCGTGAATATAGCCATCCATCCCTGACACAGCTAGCCACTGCAGCAACGTCAGCGATCTATCTACCTATCCATTCGATTATCCATTCCCCAACACACACACACACACACAAGCAAATCGAGCCATGAAGGATGCGCTGCGCCAAAACGACGACTTCCTCGTGCAACACCTCGTGGACCCGACCGACTGGGTCTCCGACAAGGAACGCACGCTTTGCAACGTGTGCACGCGCCAGTTTAGCACGTTCCGCCGCAAGCACCACTGCCGCATGTGCGGCGAAATCGTGTGCAGCAACTGCACGCTGCTCAAGAACGCGTTCCTCGCGACGATCGGGTACACCCGCGTGCGCGTGTGTATCTCGTGCGTGTTCAACCATGCGCACACCCAGAAAGTGCGTCCGCACTCGCCTCCAAACAACGCCGCTCCACTTGGATCGAGCACACCGACGAAATGCTCGGAAGAATCGCGGCAATGGGTGAGCAGCCACTTGCACTCCCCCGTCTCGAAATCCGACGACGGCGACTACGATACCGAAGGATATGGCTCGGGCGA
The DNA here is from genome assembly GCA_023334155.1 of Globisporangium heterothallicum. NCBI lineage: Eukaryota > Oomycota > Peronosporomycetes > Pythiales > Pythiaceae > Globisporangium > Globisporangium heterothallicum. The sequence goes on along the minus strand of JAASGH010000003.1, from coordinate 65,759 downwards.
CAGCTTTGAATGCGACAACAACTACAGCTACAACAACCAGGACCAGCTGCGACAATACCGAAGCCCGACCAGTAGCAGCAGCAGCAGCAGCCGAAGCAATCCGCAAGAAGAGGAAGAGCCCAAGTCCGTGTGGTCCCACCCGTGGCCCAAACCCCCAGTCGCAGCCGACGAAGCCAGTCGTCTACGCGCGCTGCATGCACTGGATGTGCTGGACAGCTCCCCAGAGAAATCATACGACATGATCTGCGACCTCGCGAAGGCGCGGCTGTCGTGCCCCATGGCTGCCGTGAGCTTCGTGGACGAGCACCGCCAGTGGTTCAAGGCGAGCGTCGGCTTGGCGCACAAGATGATCCCGCGCAAGATCTCGTTCTGCGCGTACACTGTGTTCACCAAAGAGCCTGTCGTCGTTCTGGATACGCTCAAGGACAAGCGCTTCGAGAGCAACCCGTTGGTGTCGGGAGCGGCCGCTGTGCGCTTCTACGCGGCTGCGCCGATCATCGACCCGTCGAGTGGCCACGCCGTCGGAAGTGTGTTTGTGCTCGACACTCGCCCTCGCGAGTCCTGCGATGTCACCATCTTGGAGCGACTTGCCCATGCCGCGAGCGAGAACTTGCCTCAACAAGCAGCCAAGGAAGAATCCCCCGAGCAAGTCGAGCGGTACTACTCGCCGTCGGCTGTGCGACCCGCCTCACCAGTCGGCAACAACAGCTACAGTGTGGAGCAAGCGCCTTCGTCGTCATCCAGCAACTCGCTCTCCACCGCGCTGTCCATGGGTTCCCCAGCGTCCGGATCCCCAGCAGGTGGAGAGCAAATGGAAGTGCTCTTGATGCGACTGTTGACGCAGAACACGGAAACCCAGCAGCAATTGGCGTCGCAGCAAATCTCGATCTCCAACACTCTGGGCTTCCACTCGACACAGATCAGCAAGCTGATGACGGACTTTGCCCGCATGGAAGCCAAGATTGAATCCACGCTCAGGTGAACCCGTGGACTGTTACGAGCAGTAGTATGTATTATCGCTGCACCAGTGGAGTGCAGCAGATGTGAAGATTGGAGAGTGCGTGTGTGTGAGTGAGTGAGTCGTACGTAAAATCCGTGAGCAGTATAGTAAAGTTCATGCGTGCGTGATTGATCGATTATCTATAGATTTTGAAACGAAAAGACGAGTAAAAGTGAATACGAATGGAATGCAATAATTAGTTCCCTCAAATACCAACCACACGCACCATTGCAGCATCGTGTTCTGCGATCAACCAACAGGTTGCAAACGATCTGCCAGTCGACAGCGCGCCAATCCCATCGACAAACGCAAAGAGTGGACATCAAAATTACAATTGCATCACATATTATATTTTTTAGTACGTTTTCTTCAACAGGCTTTTTCTCGCGGAAAGAGAAAGAGGGACTTCTGTTCCGGCAATGGAGAACAGAGCGTGACCGTCTTTGCTCTCGCTCAACTACCGCATGAAGAACTCATCTTGACAGCGACAATGCAAAGTTTAAAAAAAAGCACGCACGACCAAGGCATCGTCGGATGCGCTTAAGCGTAGATGGCCTTTTGCTTTTCGATCTCTTCAATGTACTTTTGCATGGCTTCTTCGGCAGAGACACCCTTCTTGTCGGTCCACGCAGCCCACTTGGCCTTGCCGGTCAAGTCGAACATGCCTGGCTTGGCGGTGTTGTTGTCGCCGACAGTGGCTTGCTTGTAGTACGCGTACAACGCGAGCTTTTCCTCGTTCGTTGGTTCCTTCGTGAAGGTCTTGGCGAGGGCGGCAGCGGCTTCGAATTGGGTCTTGAGGTCCGACATCGTGAGGTTCTTCTGGAGGAGTCTTCTTGGGACAGAGGAGGGAAAAGCAGGAGTGAGACCCGCATTGACGCACTCTTGACGCCGTGCGAAGCTTTGCGATTTCCTGTCGTGAAAAGGGTTAAAACCTTGAAATGGAGGTTTTTCGGGTGACGACGAGGGAGAGAGAGAGTGAGAGAGTGGGAAGGGAAAGCGAAGGGTGACGCAGTTTGCTATAGACAGGGAGGTCATGCTCGGTTTTAGCCAATGGCAGCGCGCGTCGGATGCAGCAGCGGACGCTCATTGGCGGATGCAATGATGAAATGGGAGAGTGACGTGGAAGCCAAGATTTTGTCATCTCCATTTGCGCATGTTTGGCGTCGTTGCAGTCCGAAGGCAAACGAACCCTATGCGACTAAGAGGAGGGTAGAAACGATCATCACACGCGCCGACGTGATTGCTCGGGCACACAGAACATGCGCGCTTTTGGCTTCGCAGCGCCAGAGACACCTGCACTTTCCTGTGAAATCCGTTGTTATGACGACGAGTTGTCGTCGACAACATACAGTGAATATTGCGTCCAAAACGAGATGCTGGTGATGTTGCTGTTGAGATGGACGAGGGAGTTCAAACTCACTATTGACAGTGGCGGATGGTTCACTCACTTTCCGCATCATCCCGGTCGATGCGATCGTCCCCCGTCGCCTCTACGCACGTATCCTCGAGGAGCTCCGCCAACTCGTCGCATTCTTGTGTGGATTCCAAGATCCATGGATGCACGTCGTCCGACCATCGTCCGCAATCTCATTCGTAATTTTCAGGTAGATGCTGCTCACACGTCACAGAGATCAAAATACGTTGCTGATCCGCAACGTAATTCGTCCTCGCGAACTTAGCGTGATCCATTCCAAACCACCACTTGAGTAAACTATACTATAGTCTGATTAGGCTAGTCGCAAAGTTCGCTTTTCGTCAAGTGCGCTGTTGACCAGTGGTTCCAAGCGATCGCATCCAAGTGGTGCTGGAAATGGCGTCGGATTCCAGCAGGTCTTGCCGATGCGCTCTTGATCGGTTGGCGTCTTCATTGGTCATTTGCCGCGTGCGCAGCTCAGTGGGTAGCAGGGAAGAGCAGCGATGGCGCCGAGACACCACGATGTGGTGGTTGTCGGAGGCGGCGTGGCGGGACTTCGCTGTGCGCACCAATTGGTGCACGAGAGAGGAGTGAAGGACGTGTTGGTCGTGGAAGCGCGGGACCGCGTGGGTGGACGCATCCTTCCCGACACGAGCTTTATTCCTGGCATGACCATCGAGGTCGGCGCCGAGATGCTTCACGGTGCGAACACCTCGCTCACCCGGCTTGCTGAGGAGCAGCGCTGGAGTCTGCGTGAGATCTTTACTTGGGCTCAGGTGAGTTGACACGGACGATGGTCGTAGTAGATCGTATGTGTGCATTTTTCTCAATGTATGGGGTGAGCCTTTTTGTTCGGAGACTCTCTCTTTGGGATGTCTCTGGATCGCATCGATTAATCAGCCTATGGTTTCTTCCTCCATGGAAGGTTCTTGTAATCATTTGGCCTTCATACGCATGCAATAGGAAATGTTACCTAATTAGCATCTCAAGGCGAAAGGCTTTCGGCTTTTCATTCATGCTGTCGGTGTCACCAGTTCTTGGCCATCGGTTTTAGTGTGTATCCACCTTGTGAAGTCAGTCTGGTTTCAAACATACTGAATCAAGAACGCAATAACACGAACAAATAATTCATGTATTCATCTCCTGCATACTCGAAGTGGTCGCCATGAATCGCCAGCTTGTACTCATCCCTGCTTGAAATGCGTGTATGTCAGGGCGACGGCGGTCCGACGGATCCAGCTCCAGATGGAGGCATCGGGTACTATTACTTGGGGGATCAGAAGCGCATGCTCGCGTTCGACGACGACGATGCGGACTTTTGCAAGTTCAATGACTCGGTGGGTCATCTGAGCGAGATCGAAGACGTCGAGTCCATTGCACACGACCAATCCATGATGGACTACTTCAGAAGCTGGGACTTGTCGCCGTCGATGATGAAGCTCGCTGATGCCGGGTACGCCAACACTGCGGGCAGCAACCTGGAAGACATCTCGCTGCGTGTGACGTGCAAGTACGAGCGTCAGTGGATTGACCTGGAAGACGAGGGCGACTACCGCGTTGTGCCAACCTTTATGCGCATCATTGACCATTTCAAGACGGGTGTCGCGACGGAGTTGAACTGGCCCGTGAAGACGATCGACTACTCACACCCAGATCGCGTTGTCATCACGAAGCAGACGGGCGAGCAGATTTCCTGCAGCCGATTGGTCGTGACGGTGCCGACGTCGGTGTTCAAAGACATCGAGTACGTGCCGTGCCTCCCTCAGGCGAAATCCGATGCCGTCGACTCCTACGGCATGCGCCGCGCGGCGAAAGTGCTGATGCATTTCACCGAGTGCTTCTGGCCAGCCAACGCTCACGGTGTGATTTGCTCGGATTGCTTCCTGCCAGAGTTCTGGGTGAACAACTCGAAGGGGGTGGGCCACTTGATCGACAATGGCGATGAACAGCTGGCGACGATCTATGGGAGCGCCGATGGGGAAACCCAGTACCTTGTCACGGGGTATGCCGGCTCCGACTGTGCCGACCGACTGACATCATTGGACTCTCAAGAGATCATTGAGAAGTTCTTGGACCAGCTGGATGCGATCTACGGCACCGAAGCGCGTCCAACACCTGCTCGCTCGAGCTTCGTCAAGGGAAAGTACTTCGACTGGGGCGATGTGGACTACATCCGTGGCGGCTACAGCTACCCGCGCGTGGGTCAATCGGATACTGCTGCCAGTGACCTCGCGCAGTCCATTGAGGACCGCGTTTTCTTTGCGGGTGAAGCCACGTCGTTCGAGCAGCCTGGTATGTCGGTGCATAGCGCTATGGACACGGGCACCCGTGCTGCTGCTCAGGTGGCAGCGTCGCTCTCATCTTCTTCTTGATTGTGTGTGTGTCTTCGAGACCATTGCATGCACGATGTGGTCAGAGAAATACACAAAACCTTTTTGCGATGAGATTTGCCAATTGAGGTGTGTGTGTCCATTATCCATTTCGCTTTCTGGAGCCACATGCAGGTACTGAATGATATATCGTCAGACTTTATTAATCATCTCACCTGTTCACTCAACTCACAACTACTGGGATGTCTAAGGAAATATGTATATACTCGTTCAACGTAAAAACCTTCCTGTCAGCTTCATCGTCGCAAATCTTGAACGACCTCGATTCGGCAGCTGAACAGGAAAAGATCGTGCTTGCTCGCAGCGCCTCGGGTGCACGCCACCATCTCAATAAAAACTCGCAGAGTGTTCTCGCTCCAATCGGCTCAGAACATGCTTCCCAAAAGTGAATCGCTTGAGGTAGTCTGCATTGTGTTGGATGATACATACAATCCGCTGTCGGTCGCGCGGGTCAGCTTTATCAAGAAGCTTTTGAACCACGTAGTTTCCATACATGTGCTTCATCATTGGGAGCAATGGACATGGCGATCCACTTTCATCGCATCGAAGAATAGCATCGATAGTCCGAGCGATTTCGGTTTTGCTCGCATGGTCCAAGCAGGCTTCGACGACATTGCTGGCATACTTGTGCTGGCTCCATCGGCCGATTTCGGGAAAGACAGCGTCCATCACCACTCTTTTCTGATCGGGTTCGCCATGGCTGATTATGTGCTGCACAACATAATTCCCGAATTGGTCTTTCACAAGGTCGCGGCACTTGAATATGATCTCGTTGAGAATCGGGCGGATTTGGGCTGGAGAGCAATGCTCTAAGATTCGCTGAATAACGCGGCATCCATACGAGTGGGTGGATAGAGCGGCAGCATGACCCAGCACATCGTCAACGATAAACTGAATGTCCTCGCCAGTGACTCGGTCCCGCGTCCCAAGACCCCCGCCAGCCTCAGCGCTCTTCTTCCACGAGGCAGCTTCAATGCACTTTTGAAGAACGTGGTTGCCGTTCTGATCGGTGATGCACTTCATCACATGTCCTCTCAGTTCTGCGATCAGCGCCAGTTGCTCTGCAACTTGAGTGACTTCCAATGCTCGCTGAATTACTCGACAGCCGTAGACCTGAAGAGCAAGACTTAGCAAGTTGGTCTTCATCTCTTCCACCAAGAGCTGCTGCTGCTTCAATGAACCATGCTCGAAAAACTTCTGGATGACGTAGTTCCCAAACACATCGGTCATGAGAACATGCGCATTCGGGTAGAGCTCGTCGAATGCGTCGTCTTTCGTTTGGTCATCAGCCCTCTCTAGTCTCTGTTGAATAAACCGAGACCCGCTTTGATCGCGAGCAAACAAAAGCAGGTGTCCCTTGATTGCAGAGAGTTCCCATTTATCTGATTTCGCTGCAGAGTTGAATTCTTCTAGGAGACTGCTCGATGTGTACGAATGCGCGGCAGGATGCAGGAACTCGCGCTCGCTTCGTCGATTCGATCCAGGTTTCGAGCGATACAGCACATTCGAGCGTGGGATGCCATTTTGGTAGCCATCGCAAGCATCGTACGCGTGCGACACAGGCGCACTCAAGTACGAATGGGCTCTCCCTGATCTGTCAGAAGCCTTCACTGCGCCATAAACACCCCCGCGCTTGGTTTGGCACTTTGATCCAAGTCGCTGGTTGAGCGTGGACGCAAAACCGAGCTCAGTCGCAGGAGGTTCGAATGCAGCGGCGCCAGGATAGTATACATCGCCGCTCGACCACTGGAGCTTCGCCTGGTCGAGCGCAAGTGGGTGTCCATGATGCCCAAACGGCAGCTGTGGCTGGAACGCATATGGCGCCTTGCACAAGCACGTTTGAGTCGAATATGCAGACTGACTCGTGCTTCTGGTGAGCGCGCGACTTTGCTGGAATCTCTCGAGGCTGGGGAAATCTCTGCTGTCCTCTCTGTAGCATGGGATGTCGTCGAGCTTGCACTTCGACTCGCGAGCAATGGCGCCGTGACGATCGTCCATACGGTCGTCGATACGCATCCTCTCCATGCTTCCCAATGCGTCAAACGTCGAAATTGGTTTAGTATCTCGGGCAAAAGAAGTACGATCTCTAGCCACTGGGACGGAGCCGTACACGGGCGATGAGGTTCTCGGGAAATCCTCTTGGATTCTATCAATCAACGACATCCCAGGCGGCACGCGACAAGCTTCAGCACTGTACTCTTCATGGCTTGAAGCAACGGAGCACGCAGAGCCGGATCCATTGGAGCCTTGGTTAGAATATCCAAGAGCACTGCCAAAGGACAGGTCCGACAGCACTTGCGTATCAGAAGGATCAGGCGAGTCTAGCGGACTGATATCAGCAAGGGTTGACCCACGCAAGAGGTTGCATTTCTCAAACGTCTGAGCGTGTTTGCCCCAGATATCACTCGTTTCGTTCTCACGCGTGCAATGCGCATCCGAGGTGAACTCCGTTGAGTTGAAGTGGACCTGAGCGAAATGGAGTCAGTAAAGCGCAGCGACTCCCGTTTGCATACCATACGCCACTCACCAATCGCAACGGAACGCTTCCTTCATCTTGGTTGTCTCCCAATGCTCCATCCTGTAGTGCAAAGTGTGAGCGATTGAAAGATCGAGGTTTGCCAGCACGCTCGACTCACCTGCTCGCAATTGGGAGGAGCGCTCCATGATCGCTGGATATCCACTCCGATTGTTTCTGAGGTGCAGCAGTCGCCGCCATCTGTCCCGACTTGATTGTCTTCATTCGTAGAGGCACTCACCAGGTTCGACGAGCCAGAGAGATGGCATGACTGTTGCATCCCTGGCTTCGTCCCCTCTCGAGGTTTGCCGAAGGTTGGAAGGTCCATTGCTGCGTGTGTCGGAGGAGTTGAGTTCGAGCGCTGATAGAGTCGCGATGGCCGCATAATCCCATCCGATGACCACATTGACGACGAGATTCCATCTGGAATGCACCTGATTGGATCTTGTAACTTCACACGAGTCAGCTCGACCGGATTGCCGATGCGAGCATGTTTTTCTTGATACAGCGAGCCGTCTTTGCGTGAGCGCGGGATTGCGTCCACATGCTTTCCTTTTGTCGATTTCATGTCTGTACGACCCATTGAACCCTTGTCAACCACAGAACTCCGTTTTCCCACAGTGTATCAACAAGACAAGTAAATATATAGCCACGTGAATGTACCCGTTTGGAGTCGCGCGTCTTGATAGTTCCAGCGATCTGTTCGCGGATGGAGATGGCGCAGCAACCCAAAGAGATCTTGGGGGTGGTTGTAGCTGATTCTGTGAAACCGCGTTGTGCGGCGAGCCAAACGCTGAAGCTTTCAGGTTTCGCCTGCTGCAGAGCGACTTGCACACAAGTCGAGGAGAATGTTGCTCTCTCTCGCTCTTGGTCGCTTGCTTTTCCTTCTGTTGAAACGCCGCGTGCGGGGTTAGAAAAGCGAACCCAGTGTTGCGCGTGCTCCGGTTTTGCGCGTTGTGCCGATGACGGAAGATTAGGAAATGAGTTCACTTGCTGCGGACGCGTGCTTCCACTTGGTTATTTTTAAGGCGCGGTTGGTTGCAGTTGTTCTTTCCGCCAAGAACCTGCATTCCGCATGCTGGCGTCGTGTTCGCACCCACATTTTATTCTCCCTTCGCACCCGCCTTCTCCCTGCTTTCTCGGTAATAGATTTATCAAATCCGCAAAACCGCAGCAGCAGTTGGAATATTACCGTCATTTATCTTGGGCAGTTGTGCTGTCCCAATTCCGCAAGCATGTTTTCGATCCCCCACCTGAACCTCTTCAGCTGTCTGGTGTTCACTTGCCATTGGTTGTGCGCACTGTTTTTCGAACATTTGCCAATGCGGGAAGAAGAAGCGACTGCACGAACGGCAGGAGCAACACACGCCTGAGTTCCGCGCAGAGAATACACATTCAGTTGTGCGGCTGGCGCTCGCTGCATATCGACGTCAGGCATGCCTTACCAAGTTGACCGTATCCCTCCGTATCTCGACCAGCGAGGTCCTGAACACCAGATTGACTGGGGGTGTGTGTGAAATTTTCAGTCATCTATTTCGAATGCGTGGCGATGGCACGCTTGAAAGATCGCGACCCAATCGCCCCTGCTAGAACTGCTGATATATCCCACGCTCTTTTCTTTGTCATGAGGTCGTTGGGGTGCATGTGAAAGTGTGCACGATCCTGTAGACGTACCACTGTTGGAGCGGCAGTTGCACATGCATACATCCAACGAGCTGCACGCCGCCCCACCAGTGTCCGCAACGACTCGATGCAGATTGACCACTACGCGACTAGGATTCTTGCTGTTGTAGTAGTGTTTCGACCGCCATTCAGTCATAACGTACTGCACCTCCTGCGTGCTTTGCGATGCGTTTTGTGGCAGATTGTGTCCACACAGAGACAGCCAGTCAATTGAAGCAGCGTCAAGTAGGTCAAAAGATACAGTGTGTACTGAATTACCTCAGAGTGTGACAGATATCTTTCACCGATATTTACGTATTCTTTTCAGCCATCGAACCTCCCAAACGTTATGGTTCCCAGGAAGTTGAAGCTGCAATTGGCCAAAGCACCATCATTTTCGACGAAATGGCAGCAGGAGCGACAATCACTCCAGGATCCAGCAGATCGTTGACGAGGCATCGCCCAATGACGCTTTCTCTTCTGCTTCTTGCCCTTGGCGCGTCGGCGGGAGACACTTGGATTTCGCGGTGACGAGGCATCTGTTATAGAGCTAGGATATGGCGCATCCAGACCGTCCAGCTCGTCCGTTCTCGTTCTCCACCCATCCATTCGAAGCAAATTTGACTTGCAAACCCTCCAGTCGATGCGCAAAGGAGGGTGGCGACCTGGCATATGTATCTTTTCGAGAAAGTAGAAGCACTGGGTAGCAGAGCCCCCTGTCGCACTTGGACCTTTCGATTGATTCAGTGCGAGTCCTGCCACTCGTTTCTTCTTTATCACACGCACACATTCATATGTGTATCCATTGCGGATCCTGGCTAGCCACGAATGCAATCGACTGCCACACACACACGGAAGAGACAGAGAAATCCAGTCGCGACACGAAATGGACACAGTTCAATCTTTTGCGAAGTAGGCTCGCGTGGTTGATTCTTTTTCACAACGCAGTAGAACCAGATGAGTGCATAAAAACTAGCGCGGGAAGACGGACACGAAAATCAGTGAGCTTGTTTTTCATGCACCTCCGAGGTTGCTCACTCAGGGGTAGAAAAGTGGATCTAATGGTAGAGTACGTGTGTCGAAGCGAAAGGGAGCAGCAACCCAAGACTGCACTCACTCAACACACACAAAGCGCGCAGCTTACGAGCGCTGGTGCTGCTTCAGAGCCAGCAGTGTCACAGCAGCAACACCGGCAGTGACCAAAGAGGCAGTCGCCAATGCCTTGCGGGAAAGATACCACGGCTCTTCATCAGCGAGTGCAGCCGTCTTCTTTTGCGCAGCTTCTTTCTGTCGCTGCAACTTGGTCTTGCGTGTGAAAATGGACGATTCCGCACTCGCGGACGAAGCTATGGTAGAGGTGGTGGTGGTGGTGGTGGTCTTCGTAGAGCCAGAGGTTGCAGTCTCTTCGTGTTGCTCTTGGATGACGCGATAGGAAGCTTCCAATTCTTCTTCGGTGCCGCTCTCAAAGATGCCGCCCCATGTCTTTCGCTCCTGGCTCTTTTGCTGGCTCAAAAGCTTCGTCACGCGATCAAGCAATGCACGGCACGATTTGTCCTTTGGACTGAGCTTCGCAGCGATCAGGAGATCCTGCTTGGCGTCCGCGTATTTGCCGAGCTTGAAACACGCTTGCGCACGACGGAAACGCGCCTTCGATGGCCAGTCTTCAAACATGACTTGGTCACTGAGACCGAGTCGCCCCATCCAAGTCACGACATTCCCGTGGCGGTTTTCGCTCAGCACAGTCAAGATGCTCAATGCATTCGTGCACGCAATCTCGGCGTCGTAGTAGGCATCCAGCTTGAGCTTGCATGCGCCGATATTTAAATGGCAACGAATCATCGTCTGGAGCATGGTAGCTTTCTCCTTGTGCGTAGCATTATCTTGGTTCACACGCTGCAGGAAGCCGAGCGAGCGCAAGTAGCTGTAGATGGCGTCTTCGAGGCTATTGGTGCGGAATTGCTCGTTGCCAGTGTCCGTCAAAGCAATCGATTCAGCGATCAAATCCTTCGTCGTCATTTCTTCAATCGACTTCTCTGGGATCTTGACATCCTTTTTCTGCATGAACATGCGAGCATAGTCGGTCTTGACGACAATGACATCATCGTGTGGACGCACTTCTTCAATAAGACCGTGGCCGTATGGAGTCGCAACCTTCATGTGCATGCGGAAATGCGGCTCATCGGGCTCCTCCTTCACAATATCTTGTCGCAAATACGCAAGCGTCGGGTTTCGAGACGCGACATCGGTGTCCAATTGCACCACGTACATCTTGGACTCTTTGCGGAACGAGATGACGACGCCTCTTCCAAAAGGTGTGACAATACGGGTCTTGTCAGGGAGTGGAGTAACACTCACAGCACCTGGGTGATGCGCTTCAATACGGAACCGGTTGCCAGGAATGTACAACCCAGCACCCGCAGTCGCGGTCCCAAATGCAGCCGGGTGCTGCGATTGGACCTTCACCAACGGTGCAGTCTTTCGATAGTGCTCGATGCTTTCATCATTTTCCTTCTTCTTTTGGACCAACGAAGCTACTTTGCGCTCATGGCGTTCGAGGACGTTGTACTCGAACGTGATCCGGAGCAACACTTTCCCATGCGAAAGCGACGAGAACGGTTGAGCAAGCGTCGATGCCGGTGCTTTGAGGTCAAACCACTTTTCGTGCGTACGCTGATCCAAGTAGTCGCCGCTGTTAATCTCCACTTCGCCCAGCACGATGTCAGCGATAACATCGGCGCTGCTTTGAACGCCGATCTTGAGCGTAAAGTTCTTGCCTTTCACACCTTCATACACCAGCGCCTCGTTCCAATACGCACGTCCTTGATCCGCGACAAAAGGCACGGTCGCAGTACGCAGGTGCTTCTTCGTCGACTTCTCAAAGGCAGACAACGGCGTCACCATGGACGAGACGTACACCAATGGATCTTGGGTCGAGTTCCCAAGGACTGGGTTCTGGGCAAGCACCTCAGCGAGTCCTTGCGCAGCGACCACATTCACAACCAGGCGTCCCGCAGCTTTGCTCGTCTTCGCGTTCAAGTCGACGCCATTTTTGTTTTGCGTCGGCTTGACAAACGAATCTTGCGCGTGCTGCAGTTCATTGTCCAATTGGATCGAGAGCACTTCGAAGGGCGAGAGCGTGACGTTTTCCCACGTCAGCGAGTTGCCCAGCGACGAGCTCGAGTGCGACGACGATGGCGAGCTGTCCAGGGATTGCACGTCGCTCATCTTTGCTTACAACGGGAGTGTCTATCTGCCGATCGAGAAACGATGTAGAGTCTCAGCGCAGCACCAAGTCGCTCGCGAGTCTGTCTGTCTGTGCCAAAATGGTCCGCCAATGCAACATCCATCAGCCATTTCTCTCTCACACTCGCGAATCAAACAACGCAAACGCAAAACCAGCAAGCGAACCGGTCCGTCCGCGAGCCACAACCGAACCGGCTCGGTCTCTCCTCCCTCTCTTACTGCATATCTGCGTTTCCAATCGGCAGCGTCATCATATCGTCATTCCCGTACTCGGTTAAAGAGGATGTTGAGGGTTTCAAAATGCTGGCAGGTGTGTCGCATCCATTCTGAAGATTTCAGGAAGGAGCATACGACACCATGGGCACGAACGTCGCGCGTCCGCACAATGCTCTCCATGCGGGCGCTGCAGGTGTCCATGCGAGCATGCTACGCGGGCGTAAAGTGGACCCGCCTGCGCGCAAAAAGCAGCCGCAGTCGCCACCATCGCGCGTGATCTCCATCGACCGCCCAAAGCTGTTGGCACAAGCGCTGGAAGCGGGTGACGAAGAGTCAGCAGATACAACGTGGGAGCGATTGCAAGAGCGCTTTTTTGGACGCCAAACGACTCCAGCTGCAAGGCATCGCCGACGTGCGCGTCATGCTGGTGATGCTGGTGACGACGACGACGACGCTGCGTCGCGCGTTGTATTTGCGAGTAATGTGGTCGTGAGCGCAAAGTACACACTATGGAATTTTATCCCGCGCGTGCTGCTCGCGCAAGTGAAGCGTCCGTCGAATATTTATTTCCTGTTTATCGCCGTACTGCAGGCAATCAAAGAAGTGAGCAATACGAACGGTGTGCCGACGATTTTGCTGCCACTGGTGATTGTGTTTATTTGCAGTGCGATCAAAGAAGCGCTTGAAGATCGAGAACGCCATCGCGCCGATGCGATTATGAACAGCAAATCCGTGCTGTGCTTGAGCGCCATGGGCGAATGGGAGTTGAAGCAGTGGGGGGATGTGCAAGTAGGCGATATCGTGAAAGTGCTGAATGATCAGACGGTTCCTGTGGACTTGTTTATGCTCAGTGCCGAAGAACTGGAGGACCCAGACCTGGACGCTGTTGCTGGCGAAGGCAAGGAAGAGAAAGAAGAAGAATCGGACCAAGAAGACGGCCTAGTGACGGGCCAAGGGAAATATCAGCAAATCGATCTATCTGGGGCTGGCTCGAACGAAGCAAAGCCAGTGCACAACTCCGGGGGGAACTTGGCATACATTGAAACCAAGTCGCTTGACGGGGAGACGAATCTGAAGATCCGCACAGCAATCCCGCTCCTTGCGACTCTCTCCAAGCCACCTTGCGATCTCAATGCACTGCGTGGTATTGTCGAATGCGAGCCTCCAAATAATCAGATCGCAACGTTCGATGGAAATTTCTCCGTGGATGTGGACAATGACCAAGCCGGTGCTCTGGGTCTCCATGTGGATACGAAGGGGAGTCAAGAGTTGTCGGCTTCGGCCTTGCATCCTGGTCGTCATCTCCAGCAGCAAGTTGTAACAAATCCCGACGGGTCGCTGAGTATTCGCGTTCCGATTACTGCGAAGCAGATGGTGCTGCGGAGTTGTGTGCTACGGAACACCAGATCCATCGTAGGTATCGCGATCTTCACGGGACACGAGACGAAAGTGTTCTGTAGCAACACCGATCCAGTTGTGAAGACGTCTTCGGTGGAGCAGCGGTTGAACACGCTGATTATTGGCGTTGTGTTCATCCAGCAACTCGTGTGCTCCGTGGGTGCGTTGCTGGGTGCGTACTGGATGATCACTCAAGGGAACACGTATTGGTATTTGCATGGTGAGTCGCCTCCGAGTGAACGTCTGGAATATCTCCGTGGTCGAGCGCATGGCGACGGATCGTTCCCGTTTCAAGAGCTCGTGAAGTTGCACTTGCGGTATTTCATTATTATGCAGAACTTTGTTCCGATATCGCTGAACGTGTCCTTGGAGTTTGTGAAATATTGGCAAGCGTACTTCATCGAGCAAGACCTTGAAATGTATGACGAAGTTTCGGATACTCCAGCGATGGTGCGTTCATCGGCACTGAATGAAGACCTCGGGCGAGTGCACCATATATTTACCGACAAGACAGGCACGCTTACTATGAATTTGATGCTCTTTCGCTTCTGTATGATCGACGGGAAGCATTACGGCGGAGAGGTTCGCGAATCTGATATGGAGGGAAGCGCTCCTCGTGGTGCTGCTGGGCATCAAGCAAGCGCTTCGACTTCATCCCAGTTTGTCAACTTTGACCCAACAGACCTGTTCGCAGATCTCCGAGAAGGAGGACGTCATGCAGACCAAATTCGACTGTTTTTGCGTCACCTGTCGCTTTGCCACACCCTTATTCCTGCGAAACCGCTGAGAGAGATGTGTGCCAGCTCGTCGCCGGAATACTCCGCGTCATCCCCTGACGAGCAAGCCCTCGTTTCTGCAGCAGCGCATTGCAATGTGCGCTTTGTGCATCGAACACCGAGCACGATGACTATCATGGAGCCTGGGCTAGACGAGCCGTCGACGTACAAGGTACTCAACTTGCTGGAGTTCGATAGCGATCGGAAGCGCATGTCTGTCATTGTGGAAACGCCGGATGGGGAGATTGAGTTACTTTGCAAGGGGGCTGACAATGTTATACTTGAGCGACTCTCTGCGGATCACACGGACGATCCTGCTAATGTCGACAGCATCTATGAGCAATTATCGCTATACGCGAAATGTGGGATGCGAACGCTCTGCCTGGCGTACAAGAAAATCGACCGAGCCGAGTATGCAGCTTGGAACACGTGTTACTTGTCCGCAATGTCGTCAATGGATGAGTTGGTGAAAAGGCGGCAAGGACTCCCAAATGCAATCGACCCGCTCATGAGTGAGATTGAGCAGAATTTAACACTGCTGGGGGTGACTGCAGTTCAAGATAAACTGCAGGATGGTGTTCCGGAGACGTTGCAGCTGCTACAGCAGACGAATATGAAAGTTTGGACGCTCACGGGTGACAAAATGGAGACAGCGATCAACATTGGGTATGCGTGCTCGTTGCTCACGAGCGGGATGGAACTTATGCAGGTGTCCTCCGAAGAGTATGTAGCCGTCGCGAAGGGATTGCAAGAGGTTGCGATGCGTCAAGAGAAGCTTTCGGCAAAGTCTTCGGCTTCGAGATCGCTTGCATTCAAGCGTCGGCGTCGTATGCATACCCAGAATGAGTCCTGGTATCAACAAGTGAAAGCATCGCTGCAGACACTCATATTTGGAGTGAGTGTCAAGAAAAAACATTCACGCGCTCAGAAACCTCCCCGACGAGTGAGGTCGCGCGGCGGTAATATGTATTCTCCAGTCTCGACACTCGATTTTGATGCCAACGATCCCGATGGCGATGATGCAGAGGAATCTCTTCTCTGGGGTAGCGGTCCTTTGGCTGGCTTTGGCGACAAGAGCGGCGTTTCTTCGTCCTCGCCGTCTCTCGCGCTTGTGATCGATGGCAAATCTCTTGAGAATGCATTGCGTCCGCGTCTCCGACCGCTTTTCTACCAAGTCACGAAAATGTGCACATCTGTTATTTGTTGCCGCGTGTCTCCAAAGCAAAAAGCAGATATTGTTGAGTTTATTCGACATTATGAACCAGAGAGTATCACGTTGGCCATCGGAGATGGAGCGAATGACGTCGGCATGATCCAAGCTGCACACATCGGAGTGGGTATATCTGGGCAAGAGGGAATGCAAGCTGTGAACTCCTCTGATTACGCTATTAGCCAGTTTCGGTTTCTTCAGCGTTTGCTTTTTGTCCACGGACGCTGGGCATATCGACGCGTGACGAAACTGATGAGCTACATGCTTTACAAGAACGTCACGTACGTGCTCACCACATTTTGGTTTGGGTGCTTTTGCGGATTTTCGGGTCAGCCGCTGATCTTGGATGTCGCTGCACAGAGCTTCAACGTCCTCTACACAAGTCTCCCGCTGGTTCTCTTTGCCGTATTTGATCAAGATATCTCGTCGGAAAGCGCGTCCAAGGTCCCGTACTTGTATTCTCTCGGTCAAAAGAATGTATTGCTGACACGGAAAGTATTCTGGCCATGGATTTTGAACGGCATTTGGCATTCGGTGATCATATTCTTTGTGTCGGCGTGGGGTTTTCAAGGCGATTTGTCAGTCTCGACAAATAGAGTGAACCATCCAGCGACTGCAGCATCAAACGGACAAGAAGATGGTCTCGTCACGTTGGGCTTCGTCGTGTTCACGAATCTGGTTGTGGTTGTGAACCTGAAGCTCGTGTTGGAGACGTT
Source organism: Globisporangium heterothallicum (assembly GCA_023334155.1). NCBI lineage: Eukaryota > Oomycota > Peronosporomycetes > Pythiales > Pythiaceae > Globisporangium > Globisporangium heterothallicum. Next base: position 49,219 of record JAASGH010000003.1, on the reverse strand, counting down.
TTTGGTGACGTGGCACTTCCTAACCACTGTCCTCGCATCGATTGCATTATGGTTTGCAATCGGCACATTGATTTCGTCTCCAGGCAGTCGCTTCCATCAAGCAGTCGGGGAATTGACGTATTTGGAGCAGCTGCCGACATTTTGGACGTTGTGCTTCTTGGTGGTCACGCTTAGTCTGATGCGCGATTTGCTGTGGAAAATCGTACGACGGATGAACTTTCCCTCGACGTATCATATTCTGCAAGAACGAGAAATGCTGAGCATGACAAACTCGCCGCGAAGTATGCGCAATGAGTACAAAGGAGTCATGTGGCCCGATGTCCAAGTGCCAATACTAGATTACGCCAAAATGCTGCGGCAAATTCCTCCGTTTGAAAGTGCCCAAGAATCGTTCATGCGGTCATCGCCTCTAGCGGAAAGTCTGATCTCGACGACAGGCAGCAGCGATCTCGAAGCTAGACATATCCGATCCCGTGCCTCGTTCCACGTATCTGGCAGCTATGATGACGACAATTATGGCTTTTGGGAAGAAGGGTTGCATCACCATTCGCTTGATGAGAGTTCTGTCGTTCCAGGTAGTATCCCGAGACCATCTTCTGTTGCGCACATGACTTCGCCAATGCAAGTTCCTGATTCCGAAGGGCAGCGCAACCAGTACCATGGGTATGCGTTTTCTGAAGATGAAAACGTGGACAGTGACGTTGAAGCCGCGGCTGTGTCGGAAAAGTACAGCAAGCTGCCTCCCAATAGTCCATTAGGCAGTACATCTGCTACTACTGGGCAGGCGACAGGCGCAGGAGGTGCTGGTTCTGGCGGTAGGACCTTCAAAAAGATGCTCAAGAGCGTTCGCGGACCAAAAAATGCGTGAATGTGACCAAGCATATGTATATATGCAACCAGCAACAGCGGGTCAGCAGCATGTTGGATACAAGGCGTTGCCATCAGTGACGGCACCAATGATCTCTGTCTGCACGAGACAATCTCTTGCCAATGCTGTCTCCTCTCCCTGTTCACCACTCTCCGAAGATGTCGCGCATTCCATCTTCGCATGGAGGTATTTCCGCTCGCTGTAGTTTCTTCTAGCTGTCAAGATGGACCCGATGCTGTTTGTGACGCTAACGTATGCTCGTGCGATTCGTTCGGGCTGGAAGTGGTCGGTGATAGCTGTTTGGTATGGTCGCGGGATGAGAACCCGTTCGACTTCTATTGGTGGAGGAGGGGGCAGTGAGCTTGCTGATGGAGCTTTTGGTTGTCGTTTCCCAAGTTGGGTGAGCACAAGAATGTTCGAGAAAGCAGATTTCTGTGCGAAAATCAGTTCATGGTGATGATGATGGTGAGTGCGCGTGCAAAGGAGTGCGGTCTAGGCGAAAGTGATATCGTGTCTTACCGCTTCCCATCGGACATCGCCGTCCTCGTACTCGATGTGAAAGCCTCGGAGTTCATCAACGACTATGATCTTTCCTGCAAACCACGATGCGGAATCAGTCCAGTACACAAGCACGTTTCCCCCCCGCAAGTGCTCATCATCGTCTCTGGAAAGAAGCTGAAGCTGATGGAAGTGTGTGGAATCAAAATCAAACATCTCAGGAGCATAGCGAAGACTTTCTCCATCCTAGACAGCAAGAGCATCAGGGTACAGAGTCAGCTTTTCTCCCCTTGCGCTGATCCTGGTGATCATAATGGTGTGAATATAACTCGAGCAAACATGTGTCTGACAGATTCCATGCACTACCTCCCACGCTTCGTCGTCGTCGTCGTAGTGGACGAAGTATCGATCACGAAGTGGGTCTACTTGGACCACTCTCCCAGCAAACCACTCGTTTGCATCCTGCCAGTGAACCTGAACGCGGTCACCAAGCTCCCATTGATGGCTGTTCTTCGCATCGTGGACGGGTCGCGCTGATCCAGAACGCAATTCTATCGATGTCTCGGTGTGGTGCTGCGTGCCGTCGCCTTCATTGCCGTCGCTGGACTCAAACGAGTCGGAGTAGTCGTCGAAGTCGTCGAAGTCGTCGTGCACGGACTCCTCGAATGCGTCGCTATCATGGTCACGACCACTCTCCATTCTGGGTATTGTTGCAGTGTGGACGAAAGCGCGTATTTTTCAAGTTGGCTTCGATGCTGTGGTATAAATAAAAGGGATGCATTTCAAGAAGTGAAGCGGTTGGCCAACAACCTGCTGCATCATTGGTTTCCGACAGTGTCGAGGAACCTAGGCGAATCTATGTTTCGTCTTCCCAGCCACACACGGATCAGTCTGCGGATGCATGCGTGTATCAAGTCCAATGCTTTGTGTAGGTTTCATTCAAATCTCTATGGGAAAACAATACGCTTCATGGCTCTCTCTCTCTCTCTCTCTATGTCTTATCTTTTCTGCAACAACCGCAAGGCTAATTCTTCTTGGCTGGCGACGGCATCGCGACTCACTACCTTGCGCTTGTCCACAGTATCATCTTCGCTATCGTCACCATCGTCGCTGCCTTCGCTATCGTCATCATCGTCGCTACCGTCGTCGTCTTCGTCGCTGCTGCCTGCTCCACTCTCCATAACTTCGTCTTCATCAGAAGATCCGCCACCCAATGTGGCCACCGCAGCGTCGTCGTCGTCCTCGCCATCACGCTCGCCCTTCTCTTTCATGCGCTTCTTGTGGTGCTTGGCGCGCACACGCTCCTTCTCGAGACGACGATCTTCGGCGTCCTTTTCTTTCAGTCGGGCGGCCACGGACGCTTGGAATTGCCTCGATTTCGCTTCCACGTCGGCGAACTCGGTATCGACGTCGATCCGTTGCGCAGCCATTTTCTCCAGTACCTTCATACTGTTTCCGTCTTCGTCAAAGACCACGCGGTTGTACGACACTTCGTTGTCGACGCGGATCTTCTTCGCCTTCTTCTTCTTCCGCGAGGCATCCAAGTCGATTACTTCTTCTTCGTCCTCGTCTTCGGCGTCGTCCTTGTCCCAGTTGTGACGGCGCTTCACGACCATCAACGCATCGTCTTCGCTCTCCGACTCGGAGTCTTCTCCCTGCTTCTCTGCTGCCGCTGCGTCCTTCTTCTCCTTCTTCAGCGACGTCAGCTGTTTCTCGAGGCGCTTGCGCTCTTTTTCAGCCTTGATCTTGTCCTTCAGCATCTGCAGCTTCCGGTTCACGTTCTTCTTGCCACGCAGCTCTTCACGCATCGCTTCTTGGTCTTCCTTGATCTTGGACAAAAACGGCATCCGTGGGGCTCCCGGGAGACCGTAGGACAGCGCAAACTCATCCAACGGGAGCTTCGACGCGTCAAACACGTCGCGGTTCGGCTGCAAGTACACGGAGCGCACGTACGACATGAACGCCTTCTGCCCAAGCGCCTTGATGTCTTTGTCGGCGGCGACCACGGACGTCACTTTTTGGCGGCAGCTCGTCGTCTTCGTAGGGTTCACTTTAATCTCCTTGATCGGGATCTTCGCCTCTTCAAACGCCTTCGTCATGCCCTCGACCTCCGACGGCAGCAGCGTCAGCAGCGCTTTCCCCTGTTTGTTGTATCGCGCGGTACGTCCCACGCGATGAATGTAATTCGCGGTGTCTTCGGGGCAATCCAATTGCACGACCCAGTCGACCTGCGGGAAGTCGAGTCCACGCGCAGCAATATCCGTCGCGAAAAGCACGGCCGCCGGCTTGTTCAAAAACTCGTAGTAGATCTCGACACGCTTGCCCTGTTTGTATTTCCCGTGCAGCGCCAGCAGGGGGAGCCCCGGTTGCAGTTTACAAAACACTTGGTGCACAAAACGCACTTGGCGACACGTCGACAGAAACACGATCGTTTTCTGCTTTAGATGCGACTTGATGAACGACAGCAGCACATCGAGTTTGCGTTCGAGACCGCACACCACGTAGCTCTGTGCGAGTCCACTGGGCGTCGCCTGTGCCGATTTCTCGTGCACGGCGATGTATTCGGGCTCGTTCAAACTGAGCTTCGCCAAATCCTTGACGGATTTCGTCTGCGTCGCCGAGAAGAGCATCGTTTGCCGGTGGGCGGGGAGGTACGCGACAATCGACGTGAGCTGCGCCTGGAAGCCCATATCTAAAATGCGATCGGCTTCATCGAGCACCAAGATCTGTAAGTTGGACGGATCAAAGTTTGCCGTCTGCTCCATGTGCTGCAGCAACCGACCGGGCGTACAGATCAAGATGTTCATACGGATCAACCGGTACTGCTCTTCTTTGAAGTTCTTGCCGCCGATGACCAAACCTGCGGAAAACGAGTGCGCCTTGCCCAGCGAACGCAGCACTTCGAAGATCTGCAGCGCCAATTCGCGCGTGGGCGAGATCACGAGCGCGCCGAGTCCGTCTTCAACATCCCAACGCGATCGGTACAGCTTCTCCAAGATCGGGATCAAAAACGCCAGCGTCTTGCCGGACCCGGTCTTCGCTGCTGCCAGAATGTCGCGGCTGTACAGCAAACAATGCCCTCAGTATAACTAGCAAGCGACCGCGAGACATCATAGTGGGAGTGAGCGTACCCTGCAAGCGCATGCGGAATGGCGCCGGTCTGAATCAGCGTCGGCTTCGAAAACTTACTTCGCTGCAAACCTGTACGGAGGATTCATGTACGCAAGTAAGTGGCTCTGCGCGTCCACCCATCCACAAAAGGCAAGAGGATCGTGCGTAAGCGTACCTCGCTTCGTGGCTTCGGAGAGCGGGAAAAAATCAAAATTCGCCGCGTCTTCCAACTGCGACCCGCGCGCGGGAGTCTGCTCCTTGATGCGATGCTCGAGCTTCTCGACTTCGAGGCGCTCTTTCTCAGCGAATTTGAGCTTGCGCTCCTCCTGAAGCGCTGCGGCTGCTGCGTCGGCCATTATCTCTCCTGTCAATGTGTGCAGCGTTGGAGCAATTGGTCACCACCACCAACGTCACGGATTCCCTAAAGAGACGCACACAACCATCCACCAGCTCCTACTGTTCTGCACCTGAATAGAAGGGAGGTCTTCGGGAATCAAATATTAAAGCAGACAATCGCGATGGAATCAGATATCAACTTACACGATCGACGCAATATGCGAGTTGAAGAGGGATCAAAAGAATAGTGACAGCGAGAATGCATGTTTGGAGCATCGATGGAAACACAACAATTCAACATGGCTACATGAAGAAACCAGGAGCTCCGTTCACTCCGTTTAGCATGTATCTGCACTCGCTTGCATCACGGCACGCTTGCATACGCAAATGGTAGACGAGGAAATGTATTTGACTGGTTAGTTAGGTTCGTTGGGTTTTGCTTTTTGTTGTATTTTTGAGTCTGTTGGCTCGTTTCCTTGAACTTTGATCCCGTTGTTTCTCTTTCGGCAGAAAGGGAGACATCCACTAGCACACGACACCTTGCAGCGCACAAAGGCACGGGAAGCGCGCTTAGAAGCTGTTGCAGCACCAGCTGGATTGCGAGCTCCTGTTGTCGGTGTGCGATGGACGGAACGTGTCGCTACGCTTACTCGCATCGGACTTGCGTTCGAAAATGTCTTGATGCTCTAAAATGCTGTTCACCAGAGCCTTCGACGCGTCGTCGATGTGCTTGTTCTCCTTCGCTGACGTTTCAAACCACCCAGCAAAGCCGTTCGTTTCGCAGAACGCGTCCAAAAAGCCACGATCAATATCTCCCGATAAATCGCACTAACAAGGAAATCGCACACGTCAGAACGATCCACTTTTCTTTTACACGGACACATTCCCTGCTGTATGTCTACCTTGTTGCCGCACAAGATCACTGGCAGCGGCTTGTTGTTTGGGAGCTCGACCTATGCGCAGTCGCGATAGGTTAGGTGCGGTTGCAAGAAGAGCTGTACGCTTTCTTGTCAGTACTACATACCTTCGAGTCGATCTCCTTCTTCCACTGGTTTCATCAGATCGAGGACAGGTCAGCAGTTGCATATACGTCAATGCACCGCATATTAACGAACGCCGAGTCAAGGACACACAGCTTTGCAATACCTTAATCACGCTTTCGAATGTTTCGGGGCGAGAGATATCGTACACCAGCAGTGCGCCAAGTGCGTCCTTGTAGTAAACCTGAACGCGATAAAGAGTTGTCGGTATCTTCAACGCAATTTCTCATCAATGTCTTTCTCAGGCGCAGCAAACTCACCCGGTTCAAGGCACGGAAATGCTCTTGACCTAATCACGTCCAGGATAACAAGACAATCTCAACCATCTCAACGCACAAGACTCCCACAACACTGCGCGATGCTACACGTACCTGCGATATCCCATAACTGAAGTCGCACAGTCGTGCCGCTCACTGTCACCGCTTTCAGCGCGAAGTCGACGCCAATAGTCGTGCGATGGTGTTCAGAGAACGCATCGTGTACATATCTAGTACAATGGACACAAAGCACACCATCACGTACACATGGATTAAGCTGCCAAGCGCCAACCCCTCCACACCAAGCACGCTCCATCCGAGCTTCTTCTGGTTCGTCCATGTTGTAGATACTTTTTCCTCCTTCTCCGCACGATGCACCCATTTGGCACGAGCGGATCGGAGCTCAGACGGCAACACAGAGTGAACTACAAGACGCACCTTTTGATGATACTGGTCTTGCCCGTGGCGGCGTCTCCCAGCACCAGCACTTTGATGACTGCGTCCTGCGCGGCGTTGATGCGGCGTTCGCTCATCCTGCTGCTTCTCTCTCCCTTTCGCTTCTTCCAGAGTGATCAATCTGGACCTTCTCGTCGTCCGAGTTGTTCTTCTGTGTTGAAAGGAAAAGTATCCCTCCCAATCTACCGACTCGATACCGGTATACCTTCCAATCTACTCACCCCAAACCGGTATCTCGATACCTGTACTCTTCTTCCTTCTTAAAGTTCGCTCGGAACTGAACGGGTTCATGCATTGTCGCACTGATAGGCATTGTGTGCCAAAAGTGGGTTCGATATCGACAGATCGCCTGTACTTCATCGAGAGAGAAATGGAGCCAAGATTCGACACATCGACAATACCGGTTTCGTGAAGCGCCAACCGGTTGAGCGAGCTCTCTCTATTTGCATATCGCAACCAACCGGATCCCCTATTCTCTCGATGTGTGCAGCCATGTGCAGTGTATCTACTCTCCATGCATTTACATACCCTCTTGATGTATCGCCTCTTGGTCATGCGTTTCGATGAGCAATGTTTAACAGGTGCTGGTGCAAAGTCCAAAAAGGCAACTTCGCACCGATCATTGCCCTCTCATGGCGACCTCCAGCACCTCCAATGGCGCTGCTGCTGCTATGGACACCTTCGACACAGCAGCAACAGCGCATCGCAGCAGACCACCACCGCAGGCGATCCGTAGCAACCCTTCAACGCCCGAGAAAGAGCCTGCCGCCAACAGTCTGAAACGCGGAACGCGGTGTCGCTTGCCGGATGGCGAGCGAGTCGACGACGACCCGAGACGCATCGATGCCGTTGTGATGATCCTCGACGACGTGCTGTACGACCACACAGGGATGCTCGCGCACTTTGCCATCGACCGCGGGATCCACCAGCTGATGAAAGAGCGCGCGTTTCCCAGCATCGCCGCAGCGTTTGAAGCGCTGCACACGTTCCGCAATGCGTTCGGGTACCGGAAGCGGTTCCCGAAGTTTGTCGACAGTTTGACGGCGCAGAACAAGCTGTCGGCGGACGGCGCGGCGCGAGTCGTGTGCGCGTACTACGAGAGTCAGATCCCGGAAGCGCGCTTGATTGAACCGTTCGAGCGCGCCAAGGAGACGCTCACGACGCTCGTGGAGGCGGGTTACAAACTGGGCTTGGTGCTTGTGGGCAAAGAAGACGTGCAATTGGAACGGCTGCGCACCATCGGACTGCAAGATTTCTTCCCCGACATCGTGTTTGTGGATTGCAACCCGAATATCCAGCAATTGACCAAAGCCATGAAGGAGATTGGCAGACGGTTGATGCTGCAGCCGTCGTCGATACTTTTCGTTGGACGGAAAGTGTTTTACGAGATCAAGGCAGCGAATAAAGCGGGGATGGTGACTGCGCGAATGGTGCGCTTTTGAGCAGCACGTCCACGATGCTTTTTGTGTGTGTCTTTGCGTTATAATCGAGTTGATGTGTGCGCTGTGGTTTGCTGTAGCTGCATGGGAAATACACCAGCGTCATGCCCATCGAAGAGCTGGAACAACCGGATTTCCAGGTTTGCCGCGCTTTTGTTCCTTGATGCGAACGGTTTCCGTGGGTATGTGGGTGACTTTTTACGCTGGACATGCACGTGTTTACATTACAGATTAGTTCGATTGAAGAAGTGATTGCGATCGTCCGACTCGCGGATCAGCAGATGATTAAACCGAAAATCGTCGCCATTGGCGGAGGCACTGGACTTGCTGTGCTACTCAAGGAGCTGCGCAACTACCCCGCCGACCTCACAGCAATTGTCACAGGTATGTCTTGCTTGTCCTAGTTGCATATGTCACAGTTTTGCGTCTGTTGATCAAAAGCGACGCGGTCCTGCGTCTATGCACTTGCTTGTTCGTAGTCTTTGACTCGGGACGCCACTCGGGAGCTCTTCGCAAGTACCTTGGCATTTTGCCACCGGGAGACATTCGCAACTGTTTGGTGGCGCTCTCGGATTCCGATGAGCTCATGAACAAACTCATGAACTACCGGTTCAAGGAGAACTTCATGGAAGGGTGCAGTCTCGGCAACCTCTTACTCGCAGCGCTCACGGACATCCAAGGCGGTTTCGACAAAGCGATTACGTCGATCTCGGACATTTTGAATATCCACGGCAACGTGCTGCCCGCGACGTTGGACAGCACGGAGCTCTGCGCAGAGTTAGAGGACGGATCTGTGGTCGTCTCGGAAGTGAACGTGCGAAGCCCCGTGATCGTCGACGACGATGGCAGCGAACGCAAGAAGCCGCCAATCAAGCAAGTGTTCCTTGAAAAAGACAACGTGTCGGCATTTCTTCCGGCAGTGAAAGCCATCGAGAGCGCCGATATCATTGTGCTCAGTCCGGGTGGGTTCTACACCTCGATCATCTCGCCGCTCCTGGTTCCAGGGATCCGGGATGCGATTCGAAGAAGTGCGGGGGCGACGGTGTATATCAGCAATGTGGCCACCCAATGTGGCCAAACGGACGGCTACACGTTGGCCGACACTGTGGACATTCTGGCGCAATACCTGGGGGAAAACGCGATCGATTATGTGATCGCGAACAACGCTGTGCCGCAGTCCGAGGTGCTCGCTCCCTATTTCGCACGAGGCGAGGAGCTCTTGCTGCCAACACCCGAGATGGCCGAGCAATCCAAGCCAGTGTTGCTGCAGGGGAAAACGTTTCAAGAAATGGACATGCAAACGGAATGGAACAAGACGCCGATGATCAAACACTGCGGGAAAATGGTCGTCGCGATGCTTTATAGCATTATCGACCAAGAACTGGAAGGCATGAAAGCAAAACTGATGTTAGGAGGCCACTTCCGCCACAAGATGCCACCCACACCACGGGGGATATCGCCGAGAAAGACTACTACTACGCCGCTGAGAGGTGGAGGGGGAAGACGACGAAGCGCTTCGGCAGGCAACAGCAACCTACAACAACCTTCGCCGACAAGAAGAAAGGCTCCAGAGCCCACTCTGGCAGCAGATAGTAGTCAACAGAAATCCTCGACCAAAATCCGGCCGAACGGCAGCACCGTGGTTCTTGGGGTTCTTGTCGCTGTTGTTGCGATCACAACAGCATTCAGCAGACTGCGGCGAGTATGAAAGAGCCGACTCCATCAGTCACCAGCTGACCCGCGCAGCTCAAGGCAGGCAAGCCAACAACGATAGCACGGGCGAGTTCTAGACAGTAAAACGAGATCTCCATACTAACTCGCGCTCGCACACACACACACACCCGTCATTTCTGAATGTTGAACTCTTCTCCCTTGTGCAGATTGTGCTTGCTTGCTCCCGTCGCCTGGAACGGAGTTGAACCAATCTGGTCTTCAAAGCCATGGTAGGAGACCATAAACTCGCTAAACGCCTGGGTCGCGATAAAGAGCGTCAGGAACTCTCGCTTATCTGGCGTCGATGCTGCCAAGTAACTCGCTTCATCGAAGAACACCATCTTCTTGTTCGAGTACTCGTCGGTCCACACATAGCGATGGTATCCAAAGTCACCGATGAGGTTCTGCACCGTCTTGTAAAATAGCGACCGCACCGCGATTTCAGGAAACACCAGTGGTTTCGTTGGGAAATGGTTGGCAAAGACGTGGTCGCTCTTGCTCACGTTGGGCTTCAAGCACTCGTACAACGAATCGCGGAGTCCGTAGAGCATTTTCTCGGGGAGGGAGCACGGGATTTCTCCGCGAAGCACACACCCCTTGTCGAGATCGACCACCAGCATATCTTCGTTGAGCAGCTCGGCCATCGTGGCTTCGTCTAACGAACTTTTCTCCACGCCAAAGATGAATGGCGTGGGACACTCAAGGTACTGAAGCATACGCTTCGGCAACACAGGAAGGTATACGTGTGGCCAAAGCAGCGGGTACATCAACGCACGCAGCGATTCGCCCGCCTTCATCAATACCGACAAATACGACGAGATAAACAGAATCCGACTTTCAAAGAGCGCCGCTGTGAACACCATGAGCACGGTCGAGATATCCAACGTGTCAAAGAGGATCCGCACCGAATGATCCAGTCGAGGAAGCGTCGCGAGCAGTGCCGTCGACGACGCTGCGGTCGAGACAGACAGGGAAGACGACGCCGGCGACGGAACACCGGAAGACGAAGACGACGCCGGCTGATGGTACAGGGAAATGTTTTCCAGGGAAACTGCCCGAGCAATCTTGGACAACACTTTCTTGTCCAACTGGAAAGGCTCTTTACTAGCTTTTGGTGGCGCTCCCGCTTTCTGCAACTTCTCTCTTGCCGCCTCGATCGTTTCCAGCTCCAGGATAAATTCATACGCCTCTGCCAGGCGTTCGCGCAAAAGATCGACGAGTGGAAATTTCGACACAATGCACACGCCGTACGGAACCCAGCGACTGCCGCCTTGTGCATCTAATCGAAGCTTCTCAAACTGCTTCGCAGAGAGAACGGGAGCCGGTTTGTAAATCACCACACACGCCGCAAACATTTCCGTGGAAGACGAGCTGTCACCCATTCGAAAATTGAACGCCATCGGTGCTGGACAGGTAGATGCCGTGAGCACAACATTCTGCGGGTCGATGGACCACGGCACGAGGAAGTTTTCGATCGATTTATCGATTGGGTGCGGCGTTGGGTCATGGGGGAGCGGATGCTGCATGACTCGCAGCTCCACGCCACCTGAACGCTGATCTCCGCCACTTGATCCATTCGCCGAGCTGCCACTCGGGTTCGCAGCCATGGCTTCGAAGGTTAACACGCCACAGATCGCCTCAAATCCCCGTGCAGAGCGCAAGACTTCAAGGGACTTTTTCTTCTGGCTTTCTCGCGAACCTTCTGGCCAATGGTGCGCACGAAGACCGTAGCTCAGCAGCAACGAGGATAAGCGCATGGAATCGTCGATCGAGTCGTCTCCCTCGGCAAATTTCGGGTAAAGTGAGAACTCGGCACATGCTCGACTCGTCAAAAAGCGATGGTAGAGCTCCATATGGATCAAACTAAACTTGGCGATGATGTTGTCTTGTTCATGCTGAAGCCGAGCACACGAGGTCGTCAGGGATTTATCCAAATTGATCATGTCGGAATCGCCTGGATAGTACTTTTGGGAGATGTACTTCAGCAATTTACGACATTGGTAGGCGGCTTGGTCTTTCTTCTCCTTGCGTCGACCGGGTGTTTTCAGCAAGCTCAGATAGAAACGATACGCTGGTTTGAACTCATACTCAATGTCCAACCACAACGCAATCTCGCGATGGTAATTGTGCGGGAACAAAAAGATCCAAAAGAAATTGGCAAAGCGATGGTTCATCAAAATGTCTTCCAAGCAAATCACTTCGCGCTCGACAGACTTTTGCATTTCCAAGTAGAGATCTGTTTTCCGGAATTCGGGGAATTTCTCCATCAGCACCCGCTTCACTTTGGTTGCCACTCGGTCGAATGTGCGCAAGGCATCTTCCCCGCCCGTCGCAAGGTCCCGCTTGATGGAGCGCAGCAAGTCGGAGTCCACGAGGTCGCTCCCGATATGGAACTGCGCCGACTTGGCGAGGTACTTCATGGCGATTTTGACGCCGTACGTTCGCAGCATGAGCACATCGTCTTTGCTGAACGGCACGCTGTGGCCAGCGGGGGCAGGTTGGTTCTGGTAGTTCGCACGCAGGGTACACCAAAATTGCCGGTATTCTTCGAACGAACAGAGGAAAAACAACTTGCTTTGGTCCGACACGCTGGGCAGCCATGCGGCCAAGTAGCGCATCATGCGCGGATTACTGACCACTTCTTCAATCGAGATCAGGTTCGCTGGGTTCGCTGGAGCCGTATTTTGTCCAATGAGGTATTCCTCTTTGAATGCGCGCTGCATGACCTTGCCGATGTTGTTTTGGTACTGGTTGTGCATCCAGCGGTTCCATTTCTGCAGTTTCGCAGCCCCCACTGCGGCACTCGCGAAGGACAAGCTGTCGTTTGGATGGAGTTGCGACAAGATGATCTTTTGCTTGTTTGCCCACGCTTGGGCAGCAGTGGAAGGTGCTGCTGCCGTCGTCCCCGACGACGAGGAAGCACCGGAGGAGGTTACTGTCGTGGTCGTCGTCGCTGCTGTCGCAGTCGTCCCAGCGGTGCCTTTCCCGGCCATGGTCGCGAATAAAAAGTTTCGCGCCTTCAGCTTCACGTGTTGTGCCCACCGCGACTTGGCATTCTCTAGCTTCACGTCTTCCTCTTCTTCTTTGATGCTCGTCACTTCAATGCTTTTGATATCTTCATCCGTCGCGCTCAGCACTTCCGAGATCTCGCGTACCGAGAGTTCGCGCTCCGGTTCGAAAAGCTCGGTTTCCTGCAGCATTTGCTCCGAGATCGTGCTTCGTCGGAATGTGCTTCGACTGGAAAAGGAGAACGCAAAGCTGTCGGACCGCGAGAATGCCAGACTGTCGGCGCGGCCGTTCACGAGGAAATCGTCCTTGTCGGTGTAAATCGCGGTGCTGCGCGCACTCGCCATGCTCTCTCGAATCACATCTTCTGCGGAAATCGTGCTGTCGGGAGGAATCTGCGGACCTTTCACGAACGACGCTAGTGGTGCACACATATGCAAGGAACAAACCACCAGAGGTCACACAATACTATTAGCAACCAAGCAACGTCCTTCTCGGCATATCCAGCAGGTACGTACAATAGCGGCCACTGCTCGAGAAACTTGACGCGGACTCACTGAATGTACTTCGCGCCGAATCCGCCGCGGCGTCGACCGATTGGCGCGCGGAATCGATGTCCATCATGAGGAAGTTCGCATGGTTCCCGCGGTACGAGGATCCCAACGACGGTACGCCAGCGGCAGCAGCACCGGAGCGTCTCGCAGCAGCAGCGGCTGCGACGCCGCCCGAGCTCAAGTACGCATGACCGCGTGCACTGCTGCTGTTGCGGTGCGTGCTGGAGGGGTCCGCCGAGATACTGCGACTCAGTACCGTTGTCTCCGGGATCCCTAGCATCGACGGGTGCAGTGGCGGAGGGAGAAACGTCGTCCCATTCGTTGTAGAGGTGCGTGAAGTTGTAGTTGGTGTTTGGCGCGCATCGGGGTGGGGACTGCTGCGTTTGTCGCGCGTGCTGCTGCTAGGGGAGCGGCCGCCGTCGCTCATGACTGGTACTGGTGCTGGATTGGTCGTCCGCACTCACGCACCCACAGAGAGAGAGAGGGAGGGAGGGAGGGGAGTGATAGAGGGAATGCAGAGAGAGAATCGACTTGGAATCGGCGACCGCGAGATGTTCGTGCTGCTGACGGACTTATTATCATACAGGACCGATAATGTAAACAACACTCATTCATTCACACATTTGCTTCGAAACCGCACTTAAGTGAACGCATACAACACACAACCGAATCGGAAAAGTCGCACTTTATCGAGAGGGGGGAGTAAAAACGAACTTAGGATGGAGCGTACTTTACTAGATGACATTCGCGTACAATCGCATTCAAGTCCGCAGGTGCTGCGGATCTAGAGAACATTTGACCGTGTTGCGCTCTCAAGAGCTCCATGCAAAACCGATGCTTGCACTTGCTTTCATTGCTTGCGGCGTTTCGACGGTGCTTGGTGCTGCTCTTTCCTCGTCACTTTGACGAAATGCACCGGAAGCTTCTGGAGAATACTCGCCGGGATGGGGTCTGGCAGTTGCTCCATGCGCTCCCGAACCACTCGCAGCGTCTTGCGCGCCGCCGTGAGCTTCTTGGCCATGTCGCGCTTGTACTCTTCGGCTTGGTCGAGCTCGTCTTCCAATTGGATCAGCGCGACTTCGCGCTCTTCCCGTGAATCGCTGGCAAAGGATGCCGTCATCGCATCGACCACTGCTTGCGCTTTCGCCTCGGCTTCCCGCTGCTCGCCCTCCATCACATCCAGTGCGCGAGTGAATTCGCGTTCTCGGACTAGTCAAAAGCATGTGCAAACTTGATAAGTCTCCAGTTTCCAAACAGCATGCAAGTTGGGGCTCGGGTCCGTATCATCGACATACCTCGTAAACAGTACTCGCACTTGTCGTTTCGCTGCTCCTCCTTGCACAACGACAAGTGCGCGAAATGGAATTCCACCGTTGTGCACATCATGTCTTCACACACTTTCAAATCGAGATGATGCTGTAAATGATCCAGAACTCTCTGACACTGCAGCAGACACCGCGGCGCCTTGGACGAGGAGCAAAAAGATGCTTCCACAACGGCGTACGCCAACTCGATCGACTCCTCGAACTTCTTCTGAGCATGGGGGTCGGTCTTCTTCTTGGTCAGGAGAGCCTGAATATAATCTCCTCCCCCAAGGTCACTCTGCTGGTTGCTCTCTGCTCCTGGTGGTGGGGATGGCGGCAGTAGGGTATTGCCGCTACCAGTTTGCTCTATCCACACATAGGAATGCAGTTAGAGACGATCGCAAATGCAAGGTCATGCTAACAGGTTGTACCTTCATCCGCATCGGGTTTCGTGGACGTGGGGGGTAGTTGCACTGCTGGCTTTTCTTCCTCGATCGCTGGCTCCGAGATCGATAGAGTCCCATTCTCCTCCCTCTACTCATATTGCAAGCACGCGACGTAAGGTTATCTCCTATGTGTGCTCCCTTAAAAGCAATAGAGACTACCATGCACCGTACCTTGATGTATGGTTCATTATGGATATGCCACACGGGTCTCGGGAAATTGAAGATCGGGAACTGCTGGGCTAAGACAATCGAATTCATTTGCTCGACGTTTTCGATCAGCTGGCGCTTCTTTCTCTCGCACGCTTGCACCTGCGTCATACAAAAATTGTATTTTGGTTTCACGCCGCTGACGCCATTCTTGTGATCTTGAGCCAAACGCTTCATCGTGCGTTTCTGTTCCAGGACGAGGAAATCAATCGCCTTGATGGAGTTTAAGGTTTTCCGTAAGCGCACTGCACAGCCAGAAAGACCAAGCATATGCACACACACACACATGTCACGACAAAGGCTCCCCATAGCACAAGAGAAAAACTGTGCACCTTACCTCGAATACAGAATGGACACCCATGTTTGGAGCACGCCTTCATGTGCTGGTACATTTCCAGACCGCGTTGACATTCTGCATCACATGGCGCAGCATTACTGCTACTGTGCCGGAAATGCTCGACGATACTTGTGCACGAGCGCTGCGTGCATTTGACATAGCGCACACAGGTGATCGCATCTTGAATCCGCACAGCAGCATCGATGTGTTCAGAGAGCATATCGATGAGCTGCTCGTCTTCTGTCGGGTACAATTTCAAAAGCGCATCGAGTGGGAGCAGCTTGTCGTATGGATCCCCAACGTCCACTGGTGCCGGATCGAGTTCCGCGCTGGACCCAGCAGAGTTTGTATCGGCGTTCCCACTAGGAATCGGTAGCTCGATCTCTGGCGATTGTTCGCTCGATAGGAGTTCTGGCTGCTGCTGCTGCTGCTGCTGTTGTGGCTGATCTGCAATAGCATCCCGCAGCTCCGTGGGCTCTTCTGCACTAGCTGGCGCGTCTCTGTTTGCTTGGTCTTCTCCATCTTGCGCACAGGCGTCGGTCGTTTTGGCATCTCCACCACCACTATCGAACTCTGCTACTGGTGGCGAAGAAGAACTCTCCGCAGCACCGTTTCCTTGCCGCGTGCCGTCCTCACACTGCTGCTGCTGCTGCGCAGCGAGGAAGCTGCGAAACCATTCGCGAAACTGCTGCGATTGGCCCGTGCGGTTGGTCAGCACATGCTCCAGACTGAAGCCGCGCGAGTGCCACCGCTTCGCGCACTCGGTGCACACCTGTTTCGTTCTCCGTGGATCACACATCATGCAGCTGAACGACCATGGCGCGTCGCCACACCACCCACAAGCATCCGCGGTCTGCGGTTGCATCTGCTGCGCATCTGCTGTTGTCTCCGCTGCTGCATTGCTTGTCGACATCGGTGCTGCAATTATCATCGTGATTGGGAAAGAAGGCAACAAGTGTGATGCTGCTTAAGTACGCCGCGCACTTAGCTGATGCACTCGAAACATGAAACGGCAATCGAACCAAACAAACGTTCAATCGGAAGCAACGACGACAGAGACGTTATTTTACGCTTCCGAAGGTGCATCGTTTGATTGTCGGTCACCACACACAGCAGCAACACAAAGAACTCGTAAACGGCATGTGGCTGGCGAGTTTGCTTGCTTCCCCCCCTCCCTTTCTTCTCCATACTGTAACAAACGAGTGCGATGCTGTATTACTACTGAATTGTGCGGATGTCTTTCTTGCGGGTGCATTCGGAAGTAGATGTCAAGTCGTTGGTGGCGAAGGCAAGAGGAGGAGAGCGCCAAGTGACCCCCTCATGCTCACGTTTTCTTATCCCGACGTCTTCTCTTCGCCTCCTATGCCTTTCGTCTCGTCAACTGCACTTCATGACAAACTGCGTTCAAAGTCGATCGCACGCTTCACATTCCTCCAGACAGAAAAAACGAGGAACCAAGATACTTTTTATCCTTCTCTTCACATCCACGCTGTGTGCGCTTCATCCCCCCATCCAAAAGCAATGCGCTTCAATCATCATCTCCATAGTAAAATAAATAATAATAATTGGTCCGCAAGGTTTGTTGGTTTGTTTTTCTGTTGTTTTTGTTTTTAAAGATGATCAAATAGCAGCAACAAGAAAAAGCAAAAACCACATCGCTGTGAAATACCTGTCGCGAACACGCGCGCTGGCCACACACACGCTAGGCTGCTCCGCTTCTCTCTCTCGCTCTACTCCCTACTTGAGCCGTCTAAGTCGCGTACTTGGCAGTCCATTCACGGGCGGTCGCGTCGTGGCGGGCGCGGTCTGTTCTATAAATTTGCGCGATCTCCGGCACCAAAGGATCATCCGGGTTCGCATCGGTCAGCAACGAGCAAATGGAGAGCAGCACTTTCGAGATCGTCAACGCAGGGCTCCACTGGTCCTTCAAAATATCTAGACAGATACCACCGTTGGCATTAATGTTGCAGTGATAGATGCGCGTCGTGAAGTTCACTTTTGGAGGCTTGAATGGGTAATCCGCGGGGAAGTAGATGTTCAAGAAATACACGCCGCCGGCGTATGGCGAGTCTTCGGGACCCATGATGGTCGCTTGCCAGTGGAAAAGGTCATCGCCGACTGGTCCGGCACTGCAGTTTGCTGGCGGGTCGCGGCCCAAGTCTTGCAATTCTTTGTTGATACGCTTTAAAGCCATGGCGGGTGTGACGGGGTCTGCTTAAACGAGAGCGGGCTTCTTCACGGAGAGAGTTTTTCGTTTCTGAGCGTCTGGGGAGTGAAAAATACGCAGAAACCTCCCTCCCTCCCCCACACACACACACTTTGCGAGAAGAACAAAAAAACAAAGAAAGTCAAGGCGAAACCAAACCAATAAACGGTCGTGAGGTTAAATACTGCGATCGAGCAACCGCGCCGATATAAATGCATCGGGTTGCGAGATGGGAGGGGAAGCGTGTTCCAGAACGTTTCGTGCTGATCCTTTCAGGTTGTTCCTTCTCCTCCCTCTCGAAATTGATTCGCTGACCCTGAAAGTGGGTTGGTCGTGACAAAAGCGGGTCCCTCCCTCTCTCTTTTTTATTTTTGTTTTTTGTGCTCACACTCGGAGAGTCAGAGAGAGTGGTGCTGTCTTGAAGAACTGGATGCCATTCGATAGGAGGCACGCAAAACCAGAAAATTTGGCGATGCGGATCACAATAAGCCAGTGTGTGTGTGATTCGGTGTCATGGCGTCAGCGGAAAGCAGCAAAAGTGCGATGCATTCCTGTCTGAATGCATATATATATATGCAGAAATCGATCGACAGATCTGTAGGTTTATCTAGAGAGAGAGCTGAAAGGAAGGAAAATACCAGAAACCAGAAAGAAGAATAGAAATCGACATGGGTTCCTTTTTTTAGCTCGATGTGAAAACTTCTCGTCGCGATCCACACCTTGTCAGCAAATCTCTCTCTCACCTGCAGCTACTGCAACTACAGCACACCCACTTTCGAGCGTCGAAACACTCGCAACCAGCACGATCCAACACATGGAGTTCTTTCCATCTCGGTTGGCGACTTGGTTTTGACTTGTGACCATCTTCTTCCTCATCCTGGATTTTACACACTGTAGGTTCACCGAGCGAACCCTGACATCGATGGGTTGTGCTTCTAGGTTCGCTCGACCATGTGGTTCCGACCATGTGGCGCACTTTGTCGCCCCGTCCCTTTCTTTTCCGTCGCCACAATAGAACGCCAAAGTGGCGACTGCCGTTTCCAACTTCCCAATCCTCCGACTCCTTTTTTTTGTATCTGGTCACCGAACCCACACTCCTCATCGTGACCACTTCCCGTCTCGTCGAATTGACTTCCCTCGCACGCGCCAGCAGCTAGCAACACGCACCACTTGCATATTCGTCCCGAAGACGCTGCAGACAGTAGCTTTCGTCCCTCCCTCCCTCCCTTCCACACGTACTGACTCGAGTAGACATGGCTGATCGGTACCACTCGACGCAATCCCCGCGTGGACGCGGACGCTCGCTCTCGGACGAGAAGTACCAGAAGCTCGTGCAGGAAACGTCCAAGGGCATCTCGAGTTTCAACCAGTTGACGCGCTCGATGGCGCAAAAGATGTCGCTTTTCGGAACCCCGCAGGACTCGCGCGCGAACCACCAATCGCTCAAAGAGCTCACCGAGAAAGGCAACAAGCTCGTGGCGAAGATCAACCGACGACTGCAAGAGCTCAACAAATCCTGTCAGGGTCCGCAGGCGCGGTCGCGGAAAACCCAAGTGGGCAAGCTGTCGAATGATTTCAAGATCCAGATGCGCGCGTTTGAAGAAACGTGTCAGAAACTCATGGAGTCCGAGAAGCAGTCGGTGGAGTTCATCCGACGCTCGTCGCACAGCTTCAACCACAACGACCAGAACGCGAAAGTGGAGTTCTCGAATTACAACGAAGACCAGATCTACGCGCAGGCCAACATCGTCGCCTATGATGAAGACGGTATGTTTGTGCACTTATTATATATGGGACGCATTTGGTGCTCATGGGGTGTGTGTTTTGTTTCGATAGATTTGGCGCGGCGTGAAGAAGATATTATCCACATCAACCACCAGCTTCGTGAGGTGAACGCGGCGTTTAAAGAAATCGACGGGCTCATTGAAGACCAGGGCGAAGTCATTGGTGCGTGGGCTGTTCTTGTTTTGTTAGCACTTGGCGCTGCTTGCGTGTCTCTTTCGCTAATGGACGGTCTGCTGCTTTGTTATCTACAACAGTGGAAATTGAAGACAATACGGAAAACGCCAGGGAGAATGTCGAGAAAGCACTCGACCAAGTGCGTCAGGCCGACCAGAAAGCCAGCTACTGTGTGTGCACCAAGTGGAAGCTCATGTGCTACGGTGGCTTCGCGATCATCATCCTCCTGGTCTTGCTCGGTGTCATCGCGTCGATGTCCTAGTCCTAAGGAGGGGGTGCTTTTGATGCTGCTGCTGGCAGGGAAGCGATGTCGCTACTGGTGCGCTGGGACTCGCTATAGTGTATCGATTCTTCTCTCTTTTGTTTTGCTGTGTCCGTGCGTAATAAGTTAATTCGACCTTCTTCTTCACTGGGTGACAGGGTTACGCGCGATGACGCTGTAAAGTTTGTTGTCCCACGTCTCTATCGTTCTTCTCGCAGCTTCTCACGTGAATGCACTCACTCGTCTCGTATGCGCCGGATGGTGGCACCCATTTCCGTCACTAAATGCGACCCACGGCGCTCCAAGTGATCGGTCTCTTTCTTCGCGCGGAAAATGCTTCCAGCGACCGACATGATGATACTCCCGACGGATCCACCCGAGTGGCGCCTTCGCTTCGGTGTCACTTCGTCCGTTCCGCCAGCAGCGCTTTCGTCCTGGAAATGCGAAAGTCGGTCCGCGCCACCCGAAGAAGAAGCCATGCGAGTGCTCATCGATTGGAAACGATTGCGTGAGTCGCTCGAGAACATCGCGGAGAACGGGACATGCTCGTCGCGCTCCGAGGAATCGAACTGGACGACACACATGCGCTCTTTCTCCCGCACATTTTCCACCCACCCATTGTAGTACTTCACACTGCCATGCACGCGCGCCATGACGGCTTCCCCGACCGTGAACGAAACAGGCGAGATCTCAAAGCCGATCGTATCGATGCTGTAGTTCGTGAGCTTCTGCGTAGGCGCCAGCGCGTCGGCAAGATCAATGGGTGCGATTTTCTCCAGTGGGACGTTGCTCTTCTGCTCGCCGTAGTCGAATACAAGTGTGCACAGCGCCGAGACCCCTTCCAGCGTCTTTGCCGATACTTTAGCCGAGCAATACCGGCCAAAGCGCGAGCTCCAACCAAGGACGTACTCCCCGACACAAGCTTCGCGCAGCACAGGCATTTTCCCCATCGTGTCCGTTGTGTTAACTTTGTCCAGAATCATCTGCGAAGGGAACACTTCAAACGCAATCGTCCCGTCACAGAATCGGACATCGCACGCCGACGAGTCGTGCTTCTTGATCACCACGCACGTCTCCACGGATGCTTTCCGAGGGTGATCGGCTTTCACATGGTAGCCAACCTCGAGAAGAAGGTCGCTCCGTGTGCCGGACGCTTGCATCAGCACGGCGTTTTTCAGCGACATCACGTCCATGTCCGCAGACACCTGACCACGTTTCCGCTTCGTGATTAAGCTTGGTGGTATTTCGTACCCCGTCGAGCCATCGGCAAAGTCCACGGCAGCTGTCTTGTTCGAGAACACGCCGTTCAAGATGCCGAGTTTCTCTTCAGTGATGCCTTCGTAGTCGCCCTCGCATTTCACAAAGATCTGGTCCCCGATGTACACTTTCGCCTTGTTGCTGCACACAATGAATTGATCTTCCGTGATCGCCACGACATCTTTTTTCTTCTCCTTCAACGGCACCAGTTTCTCGGCGGGCACATTCACCAGTCGAATGCGGTTCTGTAAAAGCACATTGAACGTGGCTTCGCGCTCGCGCTCCAGCGTGATCACACCACTCCCAGCGAAACGGCTGCCCGGGTACAAATTCACTTGCACTTTCCGACCGGCGTACAATTTCTTGGACATACGAATGAGGTCAGTCATCTGGAGATCCAATTCTTTCACAGACGGCAAGAGGTCCACTTGATTGGGCGGAAACACCTGCACAGTGATCATTTGCTCGTCTTCGGTGACAATCTCGCAATCGCCATTCGGCAACCGCGACTTGATCGTGCCATACCTGCGAAGTCCATCCGCGGACCTGTCATAGAGCACGCGAGTGCTGAACGAAGGCTCCTTCTCGTATCGGACCAGCAATACATGCAGGCGAACTTCCATCAAGCGAATGTGTTCCATTAGCACGACGTCGGTGCCAACCGAGGAAGGCTGCACTTTTTTCGTTTTCCGTGATAAATAGTCCGTGATCGTTTGCTTGATGCCTTTCGGAGACGGCAGGATTTGGTTCATGCCTTTGTGCGTGATCGAGAGCCGTTCGATTTGCGACAACGACGAGATACTTGAACGTCTTGATGCACGTCGGCGGATTTTCCCCATGCCAAACGTTTGCGTCATCTGCTGCCACGGTGTCATGCTCATGTCTTCTTCGCTCGACTCGTCGGAGTCACTCACTTGGGTCGAATCGTCTTCGTACCCGACTCCACACTCTAATCGCTTCATGAAGAGTATGTCGTCGTGGATAGCATCGTCTCCATCCCCTTTGAGCACAACTTGCTTTGGCGGATTCATCGAAAAATCCACCATCATGTGATTCTGGAAGATGATCGAGCTGTTGGAATGCCAGCTCAGCTGCGCGTGCTGGAGTGGGCTTGAGTTTGCGCTCCCACTAGACAGTCGATCTTCGCTGAAGCTGCTAGTGCTGTATCGTGATATACTTACATCGTCTTCATCCTGGGACTCGGAGGAGTTGGAACGTTCTCGCAGCACAATATCTTCTCGTCTTACTCGATAATTCAGCGTGCCGTCGTCAAAGACAACCATAAATAAGCCCGCACCGAGATACGTCGCGATGTTCCCGGAGTAGAAGTATGGAGTCTTCTTGTACCGCGCAAACACGGCTTGCCCATATCGCCACTTCGCACGCAGGGGTTCAAATCGAGAGACCTCACTCGTCCCGAGCTCCATTTCAACCGATGCGGATGCTGTATCTGCATTGGACAGCACTGCTGGTTGTGCATGCTTGCTGCTGCTATCCCGTTCAGTATCGCCTGCATCCATATTGGAGGGCGGCAGGTGAGCAGCCGCGCCGTCTCTTTCCGCTCGAGAAGTGGTTGCTTCCAGGACGTTAGTATCGCCACTCATTGGTTCCGCGTGTCAGGTCACTCTGTACAAACACACTCGGTCCCTTCAAGGACAACGCGAAATGCTTGCGCAACGCCGAGATCTCCTGTGCCGCCACGCGAAGCGGAGCGGTCTCCTTCGGGTCGAACTGGTGCAGTCGCAAGCTGACCGCAAATCAGCACACGCAGCGGATAGCTCGCTTCGTTCTTGCGCGACAAGAACACCTCAGCATGTCGGCCAGAAGAGGGACGCATCCGCGTGGTTCTCTTGCACGCTGCGAGCGCAGCTATTAATATCAGCCCTTCCCTTCCCTTTGCGAAATAGTAACCATGCGACATCCACGGATCGCATCTTGCCTTCCCGAAATACACTTTTCTTTGAGTTTCCCATCATCCGGTCGAAATCAGCTGTCCAAATGCTTGCGGATGGCGAAAGTGGATCCACGCAACAGCACCTTCTTTATCGAATGCGTGTGTGTGTGTGTGTGTGTGGTTTCTAAAGAGAGAGAGATCCACACATGGACTCGGATCCGTTTCCATCCTTCGTGACACACAAACACTCGGAGTGTAGCCATGTCAATGCCAGTTTTGAGTTGGATGGGATCAAAAAACGACATTTGGTTCATAACGGTTACGAACCGACATCTTTCGCAGGAGCGTTTTGCTTGATGACAAATAGTGGAGACAGATCTTCCCATAATGAGCGTGTATGTGCATGTCGGACAATGCGGGAACCAACTGGGGGCTGCGTACTGGCAGCTGGTCGGTAATGACGGCGACGACACCAATGCTACGAAGAACCGGAAACCGCGAGCAGCAGCGGATCCGACGTCTTCGTCAACGTCGCCATTGCTTTATGATCATTTCTACCATCGCCCATCGAAGAAAGCAAGATGCATCCTGGTCGACACAGAACCAAAAGTGATTCGATCGATTCTCGAGAATGCGGATCCATCTTCTTCGTCTGCATGGCCGCGCATGTTCCAGCCTGCATTTGTTCATTTTGAGCAGGCGGGACGTGGGAACAACTGGGCGATGGGGTATAACTTCCAGCGCTTCCAACGGAATGTGATTCCCTTTAAAACATCGACGACGACGACTGGAACGCGGAGCAGTGGCACAAGGACGCGACAGTATCGATCGCCACCAGTAGCCAACTTCACACCATTTGATGAAGACAAGCGAGAGTTGATGGACCTCGCAATGGAGTCGCTGCAGAAACTGATCGAGATGACCGACTGCTACCAGGGTGCAGTGCTCATGCACTCGCTCGGCGGAGGAACGGGCTCTGGTCTGGGGTGTCGACTGATGGAGCTCATTCGCGATACGTATCCAAAATCGTACTTGCTTGCCACCTCGGTCGCGCCGTCATGGAAATGTGGCGACACGCCTTTGCAGAATTACAACTCGGTCTTTACGCTCGCGCATCTTCAGGAGCACGCTGACTGCATCATCTACAAGGAAAACGACGAGCTCCTACGCACGGCCGGCTACTATAAAGCACTGCGAGCCCAGAATCAAGACCAAAGCCAAAGTGGCATCAGCCATGCGGCAGGTGCTGGTCCACCGTCGCACAGGATCTCCATCGAGGAGCTCAATCATTTAGCAGCAGCTGATATTGCCGGACTCCTTTTCCCCCTCGTGTCCGAGTCAAACAGCACGTCGCGGTCACTGTTATCTGATGTTGCGAGACCGTTCGATTTTGGGAAGCTGGTGCACGACCTCTGTCCGCTGCCATCAGCCAAGTTTATCGATGTGCGAACCGGGGTGCTGAAAGCGAAGCCGCAATCAACCAAACACGCAAAAGTGGATCCCTTGTTTCACGCAGGAGTTTGCCAGCACCCTCTCACATTTCGTTCAGGAAGCGACGACGAAGTGGAATCGATCTTGAGCAAACTATTTCGCCAGACTGCGCAGTCGTTCCCTCGTTCAGCGCTTTCCGCTCTCTCCAGCAGTGCGATTGTCCGTGGGTTTCCGATCCCAAACGACAGCAATCGGCTGGCGAAGCTTCAGACAGCAGCAGACTCTTCTTTTCCGAGCGTGTCATGGGATCCAGAGTATCGCACGGCGGTCTCGTACTCAACTCTGGCCCCATTCCGGTCCACCGGGAGCACAGCGTCCGTGACTTTGTGCGTAAATAACGGACACGTACTTGCGAGCGCAGAGCAGTACTTGCAACGCGCTCAGCGCCAGTTCAACGCACGAGCGTACATCCATTGGTACAAACAGCATGGACTGGAAGAAGCGAACTTTGAAGAGGCGTTCGAAAAATGCAGCCAACTCACAGTCGACTACAAGGATCTTCTCCGATGAGGGAACGCTGGTCGGCATTGGTTATGCCTGCAGTGCTGCATGAAGACGCTGAATCTCTCGGCCGAGTGTTCGGATCCGCTCTTTCGACA
The DNA here is from genome assembly GCA_023334155.1 of Globisporangium heterothallicum. NCBI lineage: Eukaryota > Oomycota > Peronosporomycetes > Pythiales > Pythiaceae > Globisporangium > Globisporangium heterothallicum. The sequence goes on along the minus strand of JAASGH010000003.1, from coordinate 23,979 downwards.
CCAGCCACTTTTTCGACAAACTCTCGTTTTGCGTCTCCATGATCTCCAATTCGGTCTGCATCTGGCGTCGCACAGCTGGGCTCACGTTCCTATATGAAAAAAGGTTGTAGAGATTTCCAGCTCAGAGCAGGAGTGCGAGCGAATAGAGGGAGAAATGCACAAACTTACTCTTGCAGCGACGGATCCTGCATGAAGCGTCGGTGGTGCTCCAATCTGCGTTGAAACGCTCGAAATTCTTGCTTACGAGTTGTCCACTCCAGCAATTGAGCCTCCAGTGCGTCGAGGTGCGAGATCGGAGCATTCTTTGCAGGCGCTCGTGTACGCAGTTCTCGGGTTTCGTCTTGACTTTTGCATGTCTGTGCGTTCGGGGAAGGGCAAAGCGTCTCCTGCTGATGCGCGTGGTCCTTCCTGTGACAGCTGTTGAGGTCTAGCGGTTGAAATGGTTGGGCAGGAAAGTTGAACCCATATTTTGAGTACAGGTTGTCTGGCGCCTTGGCTTCCACGTTTTCTGTCGATCTAGGTTGTCGCAGTGTGTCACTTCCAGGAGTCTCCAACAGAAGCTCGATTGGTCGGCGTGGCTGGGGTCGATTCGTCGGCAAGCGCACAAACTCAGAGAGTGCGGACCGCGTCGTCGTGTTCGGCTCTGCTGCGACCGGTTGAGAAGATCGCGGTCTTTCTTGGGTTTCCTTCCCAACTTGTCTAGCTTGGAGCGGAACTGGAGGTAAACGACGCTGAACGCGCTGCGCGTGAGACCTCCCAGTGAACCAGGTATCTCCAGTCCTGTAAGCGCCTTCGCTGGTTCTTGTGCTGCCACGACCTTGGCGTCGTTCAACTGCTAACGCTCTCCAATGACGTGCAATCTGAGCAACCTTGCGCCAGATTCGAGCTGCATGCGTCGCCTGGGAACGACTGACTTGGGTTTCTCGTTGGTCTTGAAGATACAGAGCAGCAGTCATCCAATGCCGCACACCATCGCTCACAATGAGGCTGTGGCGAAACTCAAGAGCATCATGCACTCGTGCTCGCTCCGCTTTTCTCCGCGCAGCATACCGCTTCAAATGTGCGAAAAACATCCGCTCCATGGTAAGCTTCCAATGGATCAGAGCCGTGCGATTCTGGTCGCAATACTGCTTTCGCGCTTCCACTTTTCGCTTCCAAAACCGAAAGCACTTCTCTTTCAATTTCGAAGCCGATAGCTGCTGCGCTCGCTGGTTCTGAATTTGCTTCCAGCGAATCTCAGAGATCCTCTCCATCCAATGGGAAAAGCACTTGCGGATTAATCTCACTTGCCATTGACCGCGAGCGTGAGCGCTGACGAGACGATTTGCTTGGCATTTCCGCACATAGTCAGCCCATGCGTAGAAAGCTCGCTGCGTTCGCAAATCGTCTTTCTCTCGTTTAAACGACTCGGCCGTCAGCACGAGTGCATCCTCTCGAGCTTTCTGGTTTTTCCGTTCGTCCTTCCACCTTTGGAATGTGATGTTCATGAGGTTTCTTCGATGGTGGTGGAGCGCATTTTCGATCACGGTCTTCTTGAACCGTTTTGAGGCGAGGAATCCTACCCAGCCATGTCTCCAAACACGTTTTATCAGATGCACCTTGCAAAGGTGAGCAGCAGCAAGATACTTTCGAGTCTGTACTCTTTTCCGAGTCGTGAAGGCGTTCCACTGAGCAAAAGCATTGCCAACGACATGACCGTTCCTTCGTTTGCTCAATCTATCAGCGTTCCTGACCGCAGTTTGTTCGCGGTATAGCGCAACCACGAAGCTGTCAAACCCTTGTCGAAGCAAGCGTCGATACGAAAACCGCACAGCAAGTCGTCGACGGAGCTCCTTTCTACGGTTTTCGTTCATTCGATGCACCCACGCAGTCCAGATTTGTGTTGTGGCGCGCGTTCTCCGGATATCTTCCCACTTCTGCAACTGCGCAACCTTGTAAATGTGTTGCCTCCAAGTACGCCACGCCAATTCAATCAGTCTGGAGCTGTGTCGGTGCAGGACTCGGATAATGCTGCCACATAACTGCTTCCGCAAGTATCGATCGTGCCACGAGTGGAAAGCTTCGCTCAAAATCCGACCGCGGTATCGGTTGTAGACAAGCAGTTTAATCGACTGCGACGCTGACTCTTGCGCTTGTGCACAGCCAACACGACCCCGCCATGCCAGCAGCACTCGGCGAAGAAATCCTCTTTGTCTGGACACAATCACCATACGCTGAAATGCACGCTGCTTCACCGAACGCTCGGCTTTCCTCATAAGCGCGCGCTCACTCTTCTTCAATGCAGCATGCTTCCGAAGCTGTCGAAGCGATTTCTTCATCAAACAAAAGTAAAGGAAGAAATACGCGCGTTTCTCGAGAAGAGCCCGATCTCGCGCTGACTTGGCGAGTTTCTTCCACCTGGATACTGCCTGGCGAAACTGAAAATGAACGGTTTTCGCCTCCATTTCTGCCTTGCTCTGCACTGCATTTCGTATCCGCAAAGCGGCAGATCTCCATTCCTGCCAAATGGAGCCAACACTGTCAATTGTGCGATCGATAGAGGCAAATGCAGAGTCCGCATGCAACCGTATGCTTGTTTTCTGTTGCACTCACCTTGAAAGCACGCTTTTTGTCTCGATAGACCAAGATGTTACCGAGCACCTTTGATCGAGTCTCGACCAATGCACGCGATGGTTCGTGGGATTGCACCTGAGGCTCAAGTCGCAATCTACTGATCTGCATCGCTGGATGGATGGCTGAGCCCCGAATGTGGAGGGAGCGGCTACGCTGCACCTTCCCACCGGTAATCGCCTTCCGATTCCGATCCACACGCGTTTCTTCACTGCTGCCATTGTTTACCCGCCGATGCATCCTCCATCTCTCAAAGCATGTCGCTACCAACCGCTTGAAAGGCGTGGTCAGAAAAACGGAGCATCCACATTGCAATAAGGCGAACGAACACAAGCTGCCATCTCCGTAACTTCAATGCAGTGCGAGCGTGAAAGCAACAACCTACATACATGGTTTGCTTTCTCTGTGTGCTGATGTCGCAGCATCTGCGCTCGCTGCTCCAATTTCCGCTGCAGTACGTGCGCTCTCCATCGCTGGAAATACAGCCGCTGGAAGAAACCCGCGCCAATCGCGCATGCTGCTTGTATTTGCTACATACAGCATTGAGAGAAAGGAAGGAAGGAAGAGACAACGACCAAGTTGTAAGCACACAACACGAACACCTCCAAGTAGACAACTCTTTCGCCCACCTGCTTCCTTACTCGCATCTCGCTCGTTCGCTGCCGCCACGTGTTGAATGAGCGCCATAGAAGTGAATACTGGGCATGATGCTTTGCGAGAAGCTGCTGTTTCCAGAGCGCGCGCTTCTTCTTGTGATGCACTCGCCACTGTTGCCAGGATTTCTCGACCAATCTCCTCTTGAGGAACGCGTCAGCGGCGTATCGACCGCGCAGACACACTGGCGACGTACTGTCTTCGTCGTCAGCAGCATCAGGCGCGTCTATCCTCGCGGCGGTCGCTCGGCCACCTTGCAGGAGCACACCCTCGCCAACCTTGCTCTCCCGAACATCCGCCATATTCAAAATGTGACGATTCTGCACACACAGCGAAATAGCGGCGTCCTATTCGCTAACGCAATTGTTTTTCCAGAATTCCAGCCAATAGGATGACTCCAGAATCGCATGTAAGAGAGCATGCACAGTATCTCTAAAAACCTTGATAGAGTGACTTCATACAAACGCCTTGCTTCGAGCGAGTTCAAGGCACAAAGGCGGGGGATAAACAAACATTCGCGCGCTTTTTCTCGCTGATTACGGTGCTGGTCCACTGCCCTCCCTTCTTGTCGACAATTCGGCCCAGTACGAATTTAGCTCTTCATCTGTCTGTGGGATGGACAGCTACAAAGTGCAGGATGTGGTGCCCTTCGAAGGACGGTTCCCGTCGTGGGAGGCGTTCGACGTCGCGCGCAAGGCGCATTGCGAGAAAACGCACACGCTCTACGTGTGCCGCAACACCGTGAAGGTCGGCATCGCGAACAAGCGCCGCAAGCTGCAGGTGCCCGACAACTGGGTCTACGATCGAAAGGTACGAAGGAAAGCGGCAGAAAAAACACGCAGTCGATGGGAAGGGGAATGAAAGACAAGCGCTCGAGGAGAGGATGCGTCCACGCGGCGGAGACTATGGGAAATACTATCGCGACTAATGTTTTACGAACGTCCGACCTTCTCGTGTGCTATTTCTCTTGCGCTTCGCTGCATAGGTGTATGTGTGCACCCATGGATATCGGCGCATTTCTCGGTCCAGCGGGTCACGACCGCGGCAAAAAGTGCGCTACACGAACTGTAAAGCGCGATTCACCGCGTCGGTGGTGTGTGAGCTGGTCAACAATGCCGAAGTCCTTTGTATCAAGATCACGGGACAGGTACCGGTGCACGCAATTTCTTGCTGTCCGACGCCGATTTGGTGCAGACGATAGAGAGGTGCTAATCGAGGTACTCCTTGTGTGTGTCCACGTTTACTGCCTTCTCAGCATCTCGAACACGACGACCACCCTGTGAGTCTGGATCAGTGGCGCAACTATTCCCAGAACCGCGCATCGATCGTCGAGCACCCATATTTAATCCATGAAGCCGAATTGATGCGCCGCATTGGTTCGAACAAGCGCACCGCGCGCGAGCACATTGAGACGCTGTCGGGGAAAGTGTGCACGATGAAAGATATGCACAACCTGTATGCGCGCCTGAAGAAGCGCGAGGACGTGATCAAGACGAACTCAGCGATGATCGAAGAAAACCCGACCGTGCGCGTGGAATCGGTGTTGCAGCAATTTGTCGATGCCCATGTCGAGAATCACGTCAGTATTTTGTCGGCCGATGACGGATCCAACGAAGCCATTTGCCTTTCCAGCAAAGCCATGAAGGAGCACTTCCAAGTGTTTCCCGAGTTGTGTCTGTTGGATGTCACCATTTGCCAGAGCTTCGATATGGATGGGTATCAGATGCAGGGCTTTTTGTCGATGGATGCACTCGGGAACTCAAAACCCGTGTTCTTAGCCCAATCGAGCAACACATCAACGTCGTTGTTCCGACGAATCTGCCAAGACTTTAAGCGCACGCATCCGAAATGGACCGAGATCAAGATCCTTGTGATGGATAAACTGCATCCAGAGGTGGTTGATGTGCTGCACCACGAGTTCCCGGAGGCTCAGGTGCTGTTGTGCCAATTCCATGCGATCAAATTTTTAACGTCGCTCGTGACCCAATTGGAGTTTGAGATCCCCAACGTGCAGTTGCAAGAGCAAGTGCGCGAACTGATGAAGCAAATGGTGTTTGCCAACTCCCAGCAAGCCTACAATGAGTCCAAGGCACTTTTACTGCAGCACTTGGAGAGCCGCGTCGACCACCCCTTGCTGGTGCACATCGACCAGCATTGGGAGCCGTATCGCAATCTATGGGCATCGTACTGGCGAGGGATCGTCCTGGAATTTTCTGCGTTCTTTACGAAAGGCATGGAGTGTTTCTGGAATCCGTTGAAGAACGCATTTGAACGCACGGGGGGTGGGATCAACAATGCGTCTACACTGACTATGAATGCCACCAATGCCACCAGTGGCAGCAGTAATGGCGCGATGGTGGCCGCCAACAGCAACGATGACGGTGGTTATGGACGCAGCAGTTCGATCACAAAGTGCATCTCGGAGGTGTTGACGATGATCAAGTTTATCGAAGAGGAGTGGACGTCGAAGATGATGATCCTCGAGATGACGAAGCCCTTGACCGAGTTCAGCTCCGATCCGTTGCTGCATTTCATGGTGAACTGCCTGAGCAGTTTCGCTGTGAGTCTCATCAGTTCCCAGTTGATGGCGTTGAACACTGACACGGGGAACCCCACGAACAGCTCGACGATCTCTGTGACCAAGGGGCGTGGCGCTTCAACTTCAACTTCAAGTACCACCCTCAATGAGCATAATCCGAGTCATGGGATCGACTCGGTTGTCGCGCACGCGACCGTGGTGTGGGCCGACAAGGCCACGCGAAAGAAGCACGTGATGCAGCGCGACTGTAGTGGCTGCGACTGCGAGTTTTACGAGCTCTACCAGCTGCCGTGCCAGCATTTGATCTACTACGAGCTCTCGGTGTTGAAGAACAAGCAAGTGAGCATGAGCGCTGTTGGCCAGCGGTGGTTTCTACGTACGTTCCAGTACCCAAAGATCGTGAGTCAGCGGGAATCCAACGAGGTGTGTGTGCAGTGTTTGAGTGTCTGTCTGGTAGTGTTTCAGCTGCTCAGCTCATGTGTGCGTTTCTTGTTTGTTGCGGCGTGTGCAGATCGAGTATCATATTCTGTAGCAGCGAGCGTGCGCGCAAGAAACACAGCCTCGCTCATCCTGGTGACATGTGTGCGAACGTACCCTTACATCTTTCGTGCGTTGCAGCCAACTCGAAAGAAACAACCTGAAACAATCAAGCAAGACGCAATGCAATCGACAAGAAATGTGTTTATTGGTGTGTTTGTGTGTCTCAGTTCATGGGAGAAAAAGGACAGAACGCGCATGCTGTGCGAGATAGGAGAGAGTTCGTGCGCACGTGATGTACATTCGAGGACACCCATCGCGCTCCGAACGACTAATGTATCCGGGTGCTAGCATTTGCACCTGCCATTCTCTTTCTAGTAGGTGCGAGTCTGGTGAATGTGGACAGAAACTCAAGCAGGCGAGTGTGTTAAACCAGAGAATGTTGGTTGGTGTTTTTGGCGGGTGGTGACGTGCCTTCCTTTGCCTCCAGCGTGTCGGTCGGCACATCTACCGCCGAGCGTCTTCAGCTGCAGTAGAGAGTGCGCTGTACCGCCAGGCAAATCGAGTGAGTGAGCAAATGGCGGTAGACTGTGTACACATTCTGCGAGATCCATGTCTCATTGTGTGACGCCGTCCTACCAAGACAAAGGAGACGACATCCATACAGTACCGATGGCTCGCTCGTGATACCACCTCTGCACCTTTCAAAGAGGTCAAGCTGCGAGCAATCCAAGAGAGAGAGATGTGGAGTATCCCATATGTATCATGCCGACAGCCAGTCCTTCCGAACGCGCTCTGCTTTCAGGGATCTGTGATTTGCGGCGCAATCATCTGGGGAAGACCCAACATTGCGAGCTGCAAGACTTGGCGAAGAAGGAGTGTCGTGACAAAGCACGAGTTCGTTTACAGGTCCAACACGACCAACCACAACGAGGGAAGGGAAGCAGCGGGATCGTGCTGGGAAATAAAAGAGACGGTCGCCAGCAGGTGAGTCTGCAACTCACTGCGCACACATGCCAGAACGCGCATAATCTCTTTTTCCACATTTTCACCAGCAACTCGACTGTACCTCCAGTTTCCTTTTTGAAGCAACTGCCAGGGCGATTGGTATCTCATGCAGAAGCGCTGGTGGGAGTGCTTGTGAGCAGCTTTTCTTCTTTTTCGCTCAGAGGTTGCGGCAGGAAGGAGGAAAGGCAGCGCAATAGGATGCAGAGGTGTCGGTCTCCGGCGACAGCAGTAATCGCCGAGTCGAGGGACGATGCTCTAAACTGAACCGAACGGAGCAAGCATTAGGTGCATCGGATTGAAGGGGACCCTAATGAAGCCATTCCAACTTCTTGCTGCTGTGCGCACACCATCCGTCTCTTCCTTGACCCATCCCACTTCCTCTTCCAATCTTCTCCCCTTCCAACCCTCGGAGTAATCAAAAACCACCACAACGCCAAGAAAAGGAGTGCAGCGATTGCTGACACTCGTGGCTGAAACCGAGAGATGCTCAAACCTTATACTTTATGCGTCGGTCAGCAGAAACGTTGAGGTCGAAGGATGGTTGTTATCAGTTTTTTGCTTTTTTCAGAGTGCACAAATTGGCAAATCGGAAGGTTCCACCTCAAAGGAATGGGAACGGAGCAGCAACCAGTTGATTTATTTCTCCTCGCGCGGAATCAATCAAGTCCACTTGCGCTCTGCTGGAGGCGCAACGTATAGAGAGAGGTCGAGAACGTGCGTGCGATTGCCAGTTCGATGATTTCCGAGTTCCTCGCAGAAAAGAAAGCAGCAGGTGATCAACGAACCAAACCGAATCACCACCGCGACGCTACCTGCAACGCACATTTCGAGAGCGGAATCGGACATGTGGAGCTGCTTGACCCAGACACACACCACGAAGAACGCAAGGGGAAGGTGGTTTTTCCTGTGTGATCCGAGGGTGTGCAGCAGGCTCATCTCCCGGCAGAGTTGGTGTTTAGTGTAACAAGAGTAGCCGCCAGCTGGTGGATTTCCCGTCCGCTCAACTCGGAATATGAGACAAGTCGTCCATTTGGGAACCACAGCTTTCCGCTTCTGAAATAACATCGGAAACCACCATGGCGAAGGAATGTTGGCAGTCGCTGGTCAATGAGACCTCATAAAAGCGCGCCGCCAGATGAACACCTTGGCGCATTGACGCAATTTCGCCACGCAAAGACACTCTTGATGTGATAACCTTCGCATAGAGTCCAAACAGCGGGGGCGAAACTCGCCTGGAAAGTGGACTTTCGGGACGCCAAGACCGCTGGATCCATGGAGCTTCTGGGTCGGAATGATGGTGCCATTTTCCGCACTCCATGGAGACAGTCACACAAACGCACATGTCAGCGCCGCTCTTGTTTGCACATACTGTCTCATTGCGATCCGCAGCGAACCTCCCAATCGCTCCCTCAATATGGTCCCAACATCCTGAATTTCGGAATACAGTACAGCATGCACATCGTTGGTTGCCGGAATCTTTCTCATGACCCTCGACCGTCGTCGCTTTCCCCACAAACCCTAGTACAGTTTATGGGGAAAGCGGAGGGATGGGATCTGGTCTCTGCCGTGCGCACGATGCAAAGTTTGCGTTTCGGAGCGAAGCACTCGGACCTCCGAAGCAACGTTAGGTTAGGCTACTCTTCTTTTCTAACGCCGACTTTGATGACTGGTGCGGCCATTTCGGTCCGCCCAAAATACAGAAATTCTGATTTTGGGGAGCCAAGCAGGTTGACGCCAATCCTTGCGCGGATCGAAGGCAGCTCGTGGAGATGCAGACGCCAACAGGGAGCACAGACCCGGCAGCGCTGGCGCCGTTGCGCAACGTGCTGAACCGAAGCGACCACAGCGCCGCCATTACTATATACGTTCGTTCGCGCCTAACGCGATTGCTTCCAGAGCGCATATGGTCGCCTCTGTACGCATATTTCTTCCACCACGAGCCGAGGAGTGCGTGGTAATGCTGGGGAGCTCGAATCTCGATGCGAGCTCGTCGTTCCAGGAAGTGGCTCACACTTTCAGGTACAGACGTAGTCGGACGTGGTGGTGCGTGCAAATGCGAGCGAGCAAACGGAAAGGGGATGAGAGGGTTCTGGGAGAGTGATGGTGTGCGAGTCCTGCTGTTCACGCAATGCCCAAATTGTGAAGATTCGGGTCGCCCGAAATAAACTCGTGACCCAGATAGTGTCCACTGTCGCTTGCACATCTCGACCGCTGATCAGCCACGGTTGCCCTTTCGCTGCACTCCTCTAGTCCAGACGACTTCGCCTATGGGGAAAGTGGCCGTGCACCAACAACACACACACAAATGGAGCAACAACTGCCCAGTTCCGCTTCTCAAATGCACTTGACTTCTATTCCTAATGGCATCCCCGTGCGGATTCTCCGAGACCATGCTAGCATGCAGCAAGTCCCCAAAGCGCTAAGGAATCCGCAAGCGCGAATCATGTCTTGCCCAATCCGAGTGGATGCGCAGCTGTGCCACTCCGAGCAGACTAAACAGCTTGCAGTGAACAACCTCCTGAGATGTGATGAGATTGCCAGTCCCGACGCTGGGCTTATTCTGGTCCGATTCAGGATGCACGAAGTGAGGTTTCCTTGGTGCTGCGCGTGCCGAACGTTAGCCAAAAATTCAAATCGATTGACTGGATTCAACGTTTGCATGGCTCGGTTTCCAAAAGGTTGCGCAGTGTTCAGTTTCTCCTTCGCTTGCTTTTCAATCCTTACTTGTTCTCGAGGAATTTGGAACCATTGATTTAGAGGTTGCTTCACGAGCGCAAAGACACGTGTTCAAATGGGTCCTTGCTCCATTTTCGTGTGAAGCATCTTCACTCGAGCGAGACCAGCATCAAGACCACCATTTGCACCAGGCGCCAGCTTCCGCTTCCCACGTTTCCCACTCCGTTTCCTCGCGTTGCTGGTGGTCGTTGATGCGGCATTGCTACCATACGAAAAGCACTCCATTTTGTATTCGATTGTTTGCTGGAGACAGCAATGTTTCCAAATCGAAACCCGAGTCGATCGTTGTCGTTGCACTGCCTTGTTTCTGGCTTTGATCCGCAGCAGCTTTTCCCTAATCTAATACGAGACCTTTTTCTGCGCCATGCTCTCCAGTGAGTGCTCATCAAAAAAGGCTTCTTCCAAGAAAGCAGGCAGAAAAGGGGCGCTCTCTACTGCCCTGCTTCTGTACCCACAGGTGTGTTGTTCGGCTAAGTCGGTAGGTACAGTAGGTAGAGTTTTTTAGGAGGTCGGTAGATATGAGGGACAAATCGATGGTTCTCATCAATATGACGGCATTGAAGAAGCAGCTTGGTCTTCTTCCTCTCTCGGTCGGGTCATTCCCAAATTTGCTTTGTTTATCTCAAGAACGTCGATTCTTCTGAGCTCTGGTTACTCGGTTGCCGTTGCAACTGCACACGTTTCCTCTCCACGATCCTCCCCCCCAGTTCGTCACGATGATGGCCACCATGACTTCAACGTTGAGCATGCCTGGTGGCAATGGTCCGTCGTCGATGGCGGCGTCTGCGTCTGCGTTGGCGTTGGCCCACTCGACGCGCGGGATCTGGTCCCACGAAGAGCACGACCGCTTCTTGCGTGCGATGAAGCTGTACCCAAAGGGTCCGTGGAAGACGATCGCCGACCACATCGCGACCCGGTCGGTGCGCCAAGTGCAAACCCATGCGCAAAAGTACCAAGAGAAGGTGTCGCGTCGGTTGCGGGGTCTCCGCAAATCGAAGAAGAAGCTCGTGCGTCCGGAGCACCGCATCGACGACGACACGATGGAGCTGTGCAAGCTCGTCGACAGTGCAGCTGAGAAGTTGGTGGCGACGTCCCCGCGGTGCAAGCAAGAAGTAGTGGAAGGGAAAGATGGAGTCGTCGCGGCTGCGGGCAGTGGCGCGGAGAGCAGCAGCAAGTCGCCGAGCGTGTTGGATTTGGATGCGTCCCTGGAGAAAGATGCCCTGCAGCCGTTGCCCTTCGTCGACTTCGACAACATTGAGCTAGACCCCGTGCACTTGCCGACCGTGAGTGAATCACTCGACTTTTTGATTGAATATTTATCCGTATGATCCCGCCTGTACAACATCAACAACAACAACAACAACACAACATTCGTGCGCATTGCAAGACGGCAGTGCGACGAAGCTACACGTCCGAGAGAGATGCCTTCTTCGCCTGGTGAGATTCCAAAACAAGGGGTTTGCTTCATATTTAAGTTAAGAACGCCCTTATAATACAGTTTTGTCAGAGCACTGTGTGTGGTCGTCGTGTGCGGGGTCCCAATGGTAATGACTTGCACTTCAAAGTAGCTTTGTGGCCAACAACGCTATGCAGGAAATCCCTATTGCACCCTCGCACACGGCTGCTCGCGCAGTGTGGCTCTGCTTTTTGTGCACGGTATGACCACCGTTGCTGCTCTCCTGTCGATGGAATCGGTCGGCATTTCCAGCGAGCATCGGTGGAGGGATGGCACTCGAATCGTCCTCAACACCTTCTCACCATACGCATTCCTCTTCAAAACATGCATCCCACATCGTCGTCGTCACCATCGTCGTCGTCATGGCTTTCAACGGAGCTTGCTTCAACGTTCAATGTGAACATGCTGAACGGAACCGTGCTGTCGACGATGCAGCGTCTTCGCTGGAGCGCAAACTGCATCTATTCCATGACACGTCGTCGCCATGCGAGAAAGTTGCCCAGTTGTTTGCTCCTCAAATGATTTGCTGTCGATCGAATTTGTGTGCTGTGGCTCGACAGGATTGGCTTGCTGATGTGGAAACGCTGCTTTTGCTCCAATCGCAGCTGCCGATGAGTGTGGCATATGTGTGCGTCTCGTCTGATGCAGTACAGTATGGTAGCTGCCTGGTTCTGGGTGGGTCACACAAAAACTGAAAAAAGACCGTTCATGTCGCACGTTTTGTCCTTTTTGCCTAAATGAGCGCTCCAACGAATGCGCTTTTCAAGACATCCTCGAATGCAAACACGGCTGATCACCAGCGTCGCAAATGTAGCCGAGAACCTTAAATGCCGATGAAGCATGACATCATCCAAAGAGTCGAAATTTTCAGTGCGAAGTGTACCTCATTTCGAGTGAGTAGGTACCACAAAAGAATATGCGTTGAGGTACGAAAGATGAGCATGTCGGTACGATGGACACGGCGACCAAGAAGAAGGTAGGGTCGGTACCTTCATGCAGTTAGGTACCACCTCAATTGGTCGGAAAGTTCGGACTTCGAAGGGAATGCAAAGTGCATCAGCCTATGATACCGTTAGGCTGATTTGCAAACGAAGGACGCTTCGAAGGTACAGACGGATCCAATGATGATGACTTGATCCGGACAACCGGCAGTTTTTCAAGCTTGTGTTTCATCCCTCTGCTGTGCATTGCGATGCATTTTATGCACTTGGTTGCCAGTGCGTGCTTGAAGGGGAGGAAATGCCACAGCAGCAGCGCGTACCAGGACGTCCGACTGGCATTGCGACTCGATGCATGGCCAGTGCCGACACGACCACACTCGATTGTTCTTCACCGGCGTGTGGAATAGAGCACGCGGATCTCTTTCTTTTTCAGCGAAGAAGATCTTCAAGGTTACGGATACATTTCTGCGCTGCCGCCAAACCCGAGAAAGTGAGTCAAGCCGTTTTGACGCACTCGGGAGAACATCTGAAAACGCTCTCGAGGTTTGACACTCTGCAGCTGTGGAGTAGCAACGACGACGAAGTCGACATGAATGGGACAAACTGCACACTTTTGTCAAGCGTCGTGCTGGGTCTTCCTATCAAAAGACTTGCATAGAGCAAGCGAGGAGCATAATGTGAGCATGGTGCGAGCGCATACTGTCGGTTTCCTCGCGCCATCCTTTCGCACAGACAAGCACGATTTTCCTCACACATGCTCACACACACACAACGGAAAAACCATCATCGTCCACCACCAGCTGCCACGCACCTGCAGTGTATTTTCGCGCGTTGTACTGTATTCGCGCGTTTGACTCGAGATCTGTGTTGCTTGGAGCTTCAACCACCACCCCCAATTGCGATACTTTCCATTTCCTTTGCCAGTTGGTCAGCACCAAATCGGACTTTGGACACGAAGGACTGTACAGGTCACTTCAACATGCACTGCGTCTGATTGGCCAGCGCAGCGACAGGACGCACGCAATTGGCCGAAATGGTTCGCAACCGCCAGTTAGCCAGTTCCATCTCTCTTTGATGGTGAGCAAAACGACTGTTCAAGGTGCTTGGGTCGTTTGGGCGAAGTGTTATTCGGTTGAACCCGTCGCAGTAAAAAAAAGAACGAATCTGCGTGAAAGGCAACTTTCAGGAAAGGAAGGGAAGAAAGCGTTTTCGCATCCCCTGAATACTAAGACCAGCCCGCGGCCGAACGTGCGTTCGCATGCGTCGTGATGAGTGCGGATGCATGCACGGATGCATCTCTGTATGTGTGTATGCTCTTTGAATGTGCGCGTGCCCGCACCATGGATCAAGACAAGGAGGAATGCAACACAGTACCGAATGAAAAAAAATGGTGTCTTTGTACTTCTAAAATGCAACATTTGCAGTGGACATGGGAACCTTGCTTCGCCGACATCGCCGTACGGTGCACTATACACATATTGACTAGTAACATTAACTTTTCGAGTAGCCTTCAACCAGCTAACCTAAAAGGAATAAAAATGAGATGCGGATTCGCTGTGCTTGTTTGTCCTAACAAAACGGAGAGATTGCGGCCTCACTCCGTTCACTTTCGCGCGTAATCGACAGTGGATTTAAAACTGCAACAGATCGACGGATTCAAGCAGGTCTTGCGTATATCGGTCATCCAGTGCAAAGATCTGTTCGCATGGCACAGGCGTGAATGGGAACGGTTCGAGTCCCTCCAGCAGCTTGGCCAAATCGAACTCGTCGTCGGAGAAATCCTCGTCTTCTGTCGTCGACGATTCGGCGAGCATGCTCGAGTAGCTCTTGCGCGCTTGCGCACGCAAGGCGCTCGACGGAGAGCGCGGCGAATCTTGCGCGCTCTTCGTTCGGATGATGCACCCGGTCGCGTGCACGTCGACACGGTGCTCAGGACGCACGAACTTCTTCTTTTGCTTTCGCAAGCCGCGCTGACGGCGGTTGATCTTCTGCTGATACTTCTGCGCATGGGTCTGCACTTGCTTGATCGAGCGCGTGCCGATGAACGCGGCAATCGATCGCCACGGTCCCTTTGGGAACAGCTTCATCGCTTCGAGGAATTGCTCGTGCTCTTGCTCGGACCACAGACCGCGCGTGATCGAGCCAATGGGGACGAAGTCACTGCCAGTCGGTGTCGTCGGCGCGGAGGAAATTGGGGTCGTTGGTTGGGACATCATCATCATTGTTGTTATCGTTGTTATCGTTGTTGTTGTTGGTGGTGGTGGTGGTGGTTGTGATATTAGAGTTGGTGTTTGCACTTTGCTCGAAGTTGGTAAATGCGGAAATGTGGATCGTTGTCGGCTGGTTGGCCGGATGGACACGCCCGAGATGTTCGTTTTTCCTTTGGTCCTTCCTTGAGCGTCCGAGCGACGAAGGTACACTCGGATTGCCCTTTTAGTTGGCTTCAAAATATCTTACTCGATATGAGATACCTTCCGATAGTGCTGTCCTCGCTTTATCATAGCGGCGCGTGAGCAGCCGAGGATTGGGGTGCGGGTAGGGGTAAAGGGATGGAGATGTGTGGCTCATGCTAACGCTTCCCTCTTGAAACCGATGTTGCCCTCCAAACAGAGGCCCGCCCAACCCCAGCTGGGATCCTAGAAACCCCGTACCTATCCAACTGTCTTGTCTATATTTTCAGGTGGGCGGCTGCACACATCTGAGATTCTCGGAGATCTTCTTCGTTGGGGTTGCTTTTGTATCCTCGGTTTTGTATTCGAGCTCCGAACCAGAGCACACGACCTTTACACGAAAACGCTCAAGGCGACCAAAAAGGTCGGGAAAACATGTATACTTTGCGACAGATAAAAAGATGTTGAGAGCGGACGGAGCGCTTTTTGGACTCGGCGCACTGGCAGACCCATCCGACTCGGTTCAATAACCGACCGAGTTCAATCAAGTGCAATTGCTCGAGGAGGCGAGAGACAAACGAGATGCACGACCACGAAGAAACCACGTGGGAAAGGTCCTGCTTGGAGAACTCGTTCGGTCCAGCTTGCTCTCTATGCACGACCAAAATCATTGACTGCACATGTCCAGATTTGATTCCACGAAACGCAATCCATCGATCATTGACTCGGAGTTTCTTCCATCTTGGAGAGGTGGTCGCGTTAGGTCAGTGACGCTTCGAATCAACGCCTTCAAACGCAAAGCCAAAGCAATCAGCGCGGTTCTTTCATATATGCGGCAAGAGCGTACGGGACATTTTAATGAAAGATCCGATAACTCCTGAAAGAACCATCACATGGCGATCTGCAGAGAGCACATTTTGTCAGTCAATTAAAGTATATAATTTAACGCTGTCCAAAAATTGGTGACTTTAAGCGACAAAGTCCCCGAACGTTGTCGCTTTTAACTGCCATTTTTTTAACGCTGCGTTCGAGTCACATGCAGGAGAAGGAATCGCTCTCCCAAACGGACGACACACGCTCCGAGTTCAGCGTGCACCACCGACTAAATAAAGAACTCCTTTGCAACGCGGATCGCGACTCTAAAAAGATTTGCATACAAACGGCGAGTAGAAGCGATCGACAGAGGGGGAAAATGGCATTAATGTGTGCGAGCTGTTATCATGGTTATGTGCGTGTCGAGACACGCGAGACATGAAAAATATCGATTCTCGGCAAAGATCGCGTTATGCTCTTGGCGACTGAATTCAGGAGGCGTTGTAGCTTTTCCTGAAAGCGAAACATAGAACGATTTGCGAAAGATTCTTGACAATTTGCGAAAAGTATCGTCTCTATGTGAAAGGCGGTCCATACTTTCTTTACTTTCCGATTGCATGCGACACTCGGGACGTATTTTTCGGCTGTTATCCTACAAACTGAACTGCGAGTGGGAGGGACAACGAGGTGCTTCGCGCTGCTCGTGGTTCGCCATCTGCTGCTCGTTATTTGTGCCTCCTGATCTCCTGGGTGTATTGACAATCCCATTGCTGCGAGGGTAGCTGTGCCTTACACGAACACATCGTTTTATTTTTGCAGCTGCCAACTGCATCTATATTGATTCGTGGTCGCATGGTGTTACTTCCTTGAGCGCTCTGCCGAATCGCATCGAACTGTTTCCTAATGAAGATACGAGTATGTATGGGTATTTGCTCGATCGTCTCAGATGCAGACGCGATTGCTTACATTTTGTTCTGCAGGCTTCGTTCCCGGACAATCTGGATTCGGGTAGAGTGCTGAGTCTTTATGTGCACTTTGTTGAGCTGGTTGTGGCTGATAAATGTCAGCTCGAGCGGAGGCAAATTTTGAGGTTCCCTCCATCATCTCCTCCAGCTTGCTTCTCCTCATTTGATGTTGGCGCTTGTATGGTGCAAAGTTTACAACCGTTTGTTGTTGGGTTTTGTAGGTTGGTACTTTTTCGCGGCACGAAAGATTGTTTGTTCTGAGAAATCTCGAAACCGATTTGCAAAGCGACTCCTCTACCTTCTACTGTACGACTGTTGGACTGCCGAAAAATGTTAAAAAAAAATGAAGCTGCTCCAAATAGAAGATCTCGCATCCGGTTCTGCGAACGTTCTTTGCCTGTCGCCTCTTCAACGAGGAAGGTTGAAGCGGTTCGTTTCTGGTCGATGCTTTTCCTTCTGAGAGCTCTCGAAACGTGGACCAAAAGTGAATTCTTTTATTTAAATGACGTGCAAAAGCGCAAATAGGAAGCAAGAGCGCGCTTTTCAGTGACTCCTTGTGTTAGCACTCCCATTAACTGCAAGTCAAAGCTTCAACAAAGAGGGCGAAAGAGAATGCGTCGCGCTCCTGCCACCGCTCAGCTTCGTCTATCTGTTGTTCGCCACTCACTGCTCCTGACGTCGACTTGCGTGGATGCACATGTGTGTACAAACCCTGCTGCGAGCGCGTCCCCACTTTCGTCAATGCTGACTCCTAATACATATATCTTGTCGCGTTCGTGCCTACTTTTGGAAATTATGCTCGAGTCTTCTTTTTTTGTCGCTTGCAGTTCTTACCAGCTTGCCTATTTCGAGCAGCGATTGAATGTGGTTTCTCTTCCACTTTGTACTGAAAGGCAAAAAATGAGGCGTGCACAAGAGAAAAGGAAAAGAATTCTGGAGTGGCAGGATATTGAACCCAGCAAGCCACAGTCGGCCATGAAGACCAAGGCGGACGGCTGCAGCGGCGAACTTCTCACGCTGTGCTACTCTCAACAATGGGAGCGAGCGCGGCAGTTCATTCAGCAAGATCTATGCACGGTATGTAGGGTGCGCAGCATGCGCGTTGTGAGGATGTGGCATGTGGCAGAAGCACGGGGTGTATCTGTGCGTGTGTGGCGTGAGTGTACTGGCTATTCCTGGGTCGATTTGCTTGCATTCGAAAGGCGCATAGACGCCAATGTGCATGTTGAAGACGGACGCGGGTGGCACCCACGTTCCATGATGGCGATCAAGCTGCGGTTTGACTCGAAAGCCGATGTTATTTCGTGTGTGTGTGTGTGTGTCCCTCGTCTTTGTTTTAGTCGACAGTCCTTGCGTCGGCGTTGCACCAGGCGGTTGTGGACGACCAACAGGTACAGTGTGCAGAGTCGGTTGGCTACTTTTTATGTAGGCGTTTGTATGCCAAGCGTTTGGCAACCGCGAGTGAGACACGCAGCCGCCACCACGAACCGGCAACGCGCGCAAAGTTGAACAAAGAACACCGCCGAACCTTCGGTCGAGGAGGATGCGCCGTGCTGTGTGTATTTACTGTGATCTTTTCTGATCCTCCCTTCTTCGTGCTACTGTGAAACAAAATTTGCTAGGAAACCGTCAAATTTGTGCTCGCCAACGTCCCAACAGCAGCGACATCACCAACTTCTTTCGATGTCAACGGCGTCTTCCCTCAGGTGAGCACTGAGACCATGCATGCAGCATGAGTTGGCATGAACCCTGGATCACAGCAGCGTTGTGTTCGCATTGAGCTGTCGGATCATGAGAAAAATCGAGTCGGTGACTGGCGGATCCATTGTCCCTCCGTCCTCACCCACTGTGAACAAAAATCAACACAACGAAACAAAAAATGGAAATGAAGCCACTCCCTCCAACCAACTCGCACACACTGCCAACGACCTCCGCATCACCTCCCACACAACGCTGCAAAGAGAAAAAGAAAGTGCTTCCGTAAAATTTGCTCACGCGCTGTGGTTTGCATGTCTGCAGGACGGCAAGACGCTCTTGCATTGCGCCGTGGAGAAGAAAAACCTCGTACGTACCACAGCAGCAGCAAGACTGCTGTATTTACCATTTCAGTGTGTGTCGTTTCCTCAAAAGTCGCCAGTTTGCTGTCCGCAAAGCGTCGTTCCTGCTGACTAACTCTCTGTTTGCAATGCATCTGCTGTTTTATTGCTTTTTTAACAACGCTCGTCACGAATGGCGTTCGTCGCGGTTGGTGGGATGGCGCACGCATGTGTATCTGTGCAACTCCCTCAATGCTGCTGCTGCTGTTTGCCTTGCATGCACTATGTACCCTTTTCCGGTATCTGTACCTATCCCCCGGATCTTTCTTTCCTTCTCATCGGCTCTGCATCCGTGTCGCTTAGCGAATCATCCGGAGCTTGCTTGATGCCGGCGCACTCGCCACGGTCCCCGACCGGAAAGGGGTGTGTGCGTGTGATCTTGCTACGTGGACAGATGTGCTGCACCCCGCTCTCATGCAGCCGCTGCAGCACAAACTGGCGCAGCTTCAACAATCCAATGCTGCACTCGAAGAGCACACACGCTCGCTCATCACCCTCGCACACAACTTGCACACGCAGACCGAGCAGGTGCAGTCGCGGTCTCAAGACATCCAAGCGGACCTGGACGTGGTCACGGCGTTCCGCAAGGATATGCTGCGGCAGATCGAGCACGCGAAATGCGCCACGCAGCGCCTGGACGACGACGTCCGAGCCGAAGAACCGAAACTCGGACGCATCCAACTGGCGTTCAGCAAGCTGCAGAGCCAGCGCGACGATGCGCAACATGACATCGAAGCATGCAACGCGGAAACCGAACGTATTCGCGATCAGCGGAACTGCCTCCTGGAAGCACACGAACGCCAGCGCGCTCGCGTGGATGCGAAGGCGACCCAATTTGCGCTCAAATGCGAAGTGATCCGGATGGCGAAGCGCTTTGAACGCAATGAGAACCTGCAGGCGCAGTCCCTGCGCTCGCTGCTGCAGATGTGCAAGAAGCCAGGTACGGTGGCTTGGTGACTGTGTGCGTTCGAGGAGGAGTGGTCGTGTGGATCGTTTGACTGCTTCATCTCTCTGCATCTCCTTGCTACTTTCGTGAACAGCTACGAGGGAGAAACTCGTGCGGAATGGACTCCAGCCGCTCGTGCTCGAGATCATGCAGCGGTTCCCGCGTAACGAGTCGATTTACGTGGACGGGTGCACGCTCATTGCTCTGCTCACACGAGAAGCTGTGGGTGGTGCACCACGAGAGGCTGTCGTGGAAGACGAGGAGGAGGAGGGGGGAGAGACGATCGCGCCATGGCAGACGCGACCGCTTGTCGAGTTCTTGACGGCGACGACGCTGGAGTTCGCCAGTTCGCTCTCGTACGAAGCGATCTGCCAGAAGACCCACGAAGTGCTGCAGTGTCTTCGATCCACTCGCCACTGCAGCGACGTTGCGAGTGAATCTGGTATGTATTTTGTGGACGGAATTCTGGAGCGTCTTGCATCTTCACCGCCATCATTATAACTCGACCATCTCGTTTTGTGGCATTCTTGATCCCACCAGAACTGTATGAGATTGTGCGGGATTCCTACACAAGACTCGTGAAACATGCGAGCTTCTCCAGTTTGGCTGGGTCTTCAGGACTGCAGCAAAGTCTGCTGAACGGAGCAGAGTAATGTACACATAGCGACACACAATGCACTCATTTGAATAAACAAGAAAAGCATTCAAGCAAAATACCGTGACCACTGCGCTCTCTAGAAGCATGAATACACATAATTGTACAGAAAGCAAGCGACTCCACTTGGCTGTAGAGACGTCGCACACCTTCTTCCATTCCACCTTTTCTTCCTTCAGTTGCTGATATATAGTTGCAGCAGCTTGTCCTCATCGCACACACTGACGCTTCTGTGGACCGGGTTTGCTGTCAGTCGAGCCCTCGACAGATGGCAATGAAGCAGTGCTCGAACCGCTGTGTGAAGTGCGCTTCCTCGATGCCAAGCGCTTGTCGATTTCGAAATCGAATCCGATCGGTTCCGTGAGTTTCGCTCGTCGCACTGCTGGCACACCCAAACCGCCGCTAGATCGCAGTGCCTGCACATGGGAAACGAGCAAACACACATACGACGCATTAGTGCACATGATACTAATACCGCGCGCTGGCGTGCTTTCTGCACAAACAGCCTGCTCACCATGGCGAATGTGGAGGACTTGTCGCTGCTTGCGGTTCCCACTGTGGTCCCGGATTTAGACGACGACGGCGGCAACAGCACGCTTCGAGTCGTCGTTTCATGGTACTGCTGTGTCTTCTTGCGCATCTGCTGCACGCGTTTGCGGATCGCGTCGATCTCCAGCAACTCGCGCGACGTCATCGTCAACAGCGGCACACTGGGTTTCTTCTTTGCATGCGGTTGGAATTTGGGCGATTTCGGCACCGTCAGTCGTCCGTTGTGCTTGGCGACGCGTGCCAACTGGCGTCTCTTCTTCTCGATCTTGCGCGCCTCGGCTTTCACTTTCGCGTCCCCCGACAACCGCTTTGTCGTGCTGCGCGCCATGGACGACCGCGTGGGACGCAGTATCCGCGCAGAGGCTTCAATAGACTTGACTTTCGCGATCCGTGGTGGCGGGAAGCTCCGGTGCACTCCGTCGCCCGTTTCCTCCGAGATCCATGACGTTCGCAGCGGCATCTTGTGTTTGTGTTGCTTGTCTGGTAGTAGTAGTAGTAATAATAATACGATAAATACACACACGGACGGAGATGTCCAATATGCTGCTTCTTGCTAGACGGCTTTCACTGTGGCGTATGGACGCGGGATCCGAAGTACGAGCGCTTGAGAGCGCATACAAAACTGCATCTGCTCGCGGGTCTTTCTTGCATTTTCAAACATTCAAATGTTGCAGCTGACCATTTACAGCCAATGAGAGGCGCGGATGCAGATATTGACGGACTGTTGGCGAATAGTTGGCACGGAGAAGCAATGCAAGCGATGTTATTGGCGAGAATAGGATACCCTGAATGATGGTCGACCTTTTCTATTTCTGGAGTCGATGAGGAAGGTTGAAGTGGTGGGGAATGCGCGCAAAGTGTTCAAGACGATGAAGCGCCGACCACGGTAACGCGCTCGCTGCATCGGATTGCCTGCGTGCTCTGACCGCCTATGCTATGTGTCATGCTGACTCGACTGCGTTTGTGTCGACGCCTCTCTGTCACACAGGAGAATCCAGCATGACGAGCCCGCGAAAGTCATTGGTGCGCATGACGATTGTGCGGTGCAGCAAGCGCATTTCACGATCCCGCTGAAGCGGCAGGACAAACCGACGATTCTCCCGCCGAACGTGGTACACGCGGTGAAAGAGGAGTACGCGATCAAGTATTTGCAGAAAATCGGTGCGAGCTCGACGGCGGAAAACATCGCGATGGTGCTGGAAAACTTGCCGCTAGAGGACTGCCGCATCGCGACGGCGTGGAGATCGAGGGGCTCATTGTCCGACGTGATCACGATCGATCTGTATCCACACGCGCGACCGAATGTTCGCAAACACGTGGGTGCCAGCAGTAGCAGCAGCGCGGCGCATACGAATAAGGAGACGAAGCGGTGCGTTTCTGTGTGATAGTAGCATCGTGCTGTGTCTTGGTTGATCCTCATGCTTTGCACTTTTTTGGTCACCACTTGTGTAGTGACTGCACAACGACGCCTGCTAGTAGCCGAGGTGATAGAGAGACAAGTCTCGGCGGACTGAAAGCGTACCAAATTGGTCCGGTGTGCATGTCGTTTGATGACATGAAGCGACAGTATTTGCTGCCATTCAAGCATGGCTTGAAAGACGAAGTCGACATCCTATCGACCTACGGGATGAAGCACGAAGAGCCTGCGCCATTTGTCAACATTCCAGCGCTTTCAGAGGCGAGCGCAGAAGCTGTCGTGCATTTACTCGGTCGACGAGCAACTCCGCGGCGAGTGAAATGCATGGAGGAGCGAATCATCCCCCCTGAGGTCAAGGTTGATGTGCTCCTGCAGATGCAGAAAGCTTTCTACTCGTCGCTGCCACTCGCAGCACTCAGTCTTCGAGACGAGCGCGATAGATTGTTTCTGTATGAAGCACTGCTGGATACGAAGACGATCCAGCTAGTGCAAACGGTGGCTCGGTACTTGTATCTGCAAATGTTCATCAAACTTGCATGCACGGGGGCGGAAGGGTTGATCGCAAAACACGCAGAGAGTCATCTGTGTCGGCCACCTCCCGAGGAAATCGAAGGGTTGTATGTGTCAACCACGCGCATTTTCGCCAAGATCAAGCAACAACTCGAGCGTGAAGAGAAAGGCATTCCGCTTTTCCTTCCGCTTGTCCTCTTGGCGCTGCGAGTGTCTATTGAAACGATCTACCGCATTCAGTATCCTGTGAGCTTCAATGTGACCGGACCGACAATGCAGTATATCCTTATGCAAATGGACGCCTCGATAACGAAGATGCTCGATCCCGACGAGCATTTGAGTCGCATCGGTGTGCTCGAGACGACCTGCGAGTCAACCAAGATCATGGCGTCCCATCCGTTCCAGATCAAGAAGCGGCAAGGCAGGCTTCGCGATCAATTTTACAAGACGAGCGACGCTCTGCATAGTATCTTCCCACGTCCGTTGCCGGGGAAATGCCGTAAGATCATCAAGCTGCGTGGCGGAGCGAGCATTGCAAGCTATCCGCCACACCTTTTGGAACCTCAAGAGGTCGACGATGACAGCGGTCGATTGGGGGATGTTTCAGGAAACAACTCCGCGTCTGCAGGAAGTCAAACCGCAACAGAGAAACACAACTCCGGTGACACCAATGTGTCAGTGTATGCACGCCTCCAGCTTCTTCGCATCATCGAGCGCAAAGGGCGACGAAGCATCTGAGCCAGAGACTCTCAAGTGGCTGCCATTCAGCGAGACGCAAATGCGAGATCGTACTGCAAGCTCATGTGCGCAGGGGGGAATATTGGAAATATGAAACATATTTATTTACTCGTTGCGGGTCATTCGATACGCCTAGATTTCCCGAAAAACTACACGCAGAAAAAGAGCGGAGACAGCGCAAAAGAGAGAAGGTCGTCGAGCGTCTTCCAGAATCCTCTTCACTCGCTTCGCATTCTTGCTTCTTTTACAAAGTTTATTGCGTGAGCTGGGTCCAAAGGGACTCAACGTCGCCGTTCGCTTCCGCGACGAGCATGCGACCGTCCGTGGTGATGACTTCACCCTTCTCGTTCAAGAAGATCAACATTGGGATGCCAGTGACGCCAAACTTGCGGCTCAACGCTTGCTGTTGAGCGCGGTTCTCGAACGGCACAGCCTTGAACGGCATCTCGTTAAAGTACTCTTCAAAGGAGGCGACATCG